>CAEFZX010022536.1:0-42314 GCA_903066825.1 Alfaro cultratus | reverse complement strand
AGATAGATAGATAGATAGATAGATAGATAGATAGATAGATAGATAGATAGATAGATAGATAGATAGATAGATTTAGAGAAGTGACAGACATTTTGAACTTTTTCATGCTACTCTAATGTTTTTTTAGATCTATCTGCATTCTCAATTATCTACCATCAGCAACAGACAGTATGAAAGCTTAAACACCATATGGTCTGTCTACAAATAAATAAAATATTAAAACACAGACAAAGTACATCCTTAGATCCTACTAGCCAAGAGACTATTGCTAACAGCTTATCTGTCTGTAATGGAAATGTTCCAAGTGTTCTTGGAACATTCATGGCCACTGTTCTTGCAGTGGCCATGAACTACTCTGCTCTGCAACTTGAACTTTCTCAATCGTGCTGCTCATATATACGCATCACAAGCTTAGTTCTTACATAACTGTTGTGGGGATTCAGATTCCTCGTTAAGCAAAGGCATTTTATTTATCATCTTTATCAAAATTGCTCCACATTCAGGTCAGTTAGACCTTTGTATTTTAAGCTCTTCTCATATCACCAAAGTGCAACTTTATTCTACTATTCAGTGAGGTTTCTTTTTTTTTTTTTGAAAGAACTTGCAGTGCTGCTTACTCACTAAAATGTCTCTTTGACAAAAGAAATGTTTGCAATTTGATTTACAGCTGTTTATCAGCAGTCTGTTTTTTAGAGTTTGAGTAAATGACAAATGTCACATCCTACTTCAAGATTCTGGAGGAAGGCAGTTAAAGCTGTAATTGACTCCATTTTGTAAGACATTATTGAAACATAATCTCTGCTACTTTGAACATTACAGCTGTCTCAGCTAAATAAGTAAAGGAAGAATAATGAACTCGTCCTTCTCCACAGACCATACCAATATCTGTATTTATGCTGACAACATGCCACAGGGATTAATCGAATTGTAAATGACTACACCCACACTTCAGCGAAGCTAGTTAGTTGGAGCATCCAATTATCAGACTGAGTTTTAAAGGTTGAATACTTCTTTCAGCCTTAACTGGATCCTTGCAACACCTTAATTTCATTTCTATTCAACCATTGTGGTTTAGGTTTTGCTGTTTCTATTGCATGACCCAATTTTAACCATATTTCAGCTGTTGGACATATGGCCACACATCTGACCCTCAATCATTAGGTATACAGAGGGTTTTCAGGACTTTGTAGACTCCATGATTACAAAGTTCTGAAGTCAGTTACCTCCTTCACTGGGGTGTTACCGGCACCAGATCTAGGGGAATCTGAGCCAGTATCAAGTGGTGCACAGGAAGATGAATCCTGTGCAACCAAGATCTGTGTATTACAGAGGAAGAGAGTTGAAACGAAGTTTGTCTGGCAAGAGCTCGTTTATTCTGAGCCGCGCATGCCCAGAGTCAGGAAACTCATTCTTCCCGTTAGACCCACAGCGGCACGAGGGCGCCCCCACTGGCAAGAAGATACATGCACACAACAAACACGTCTATATACAGTAAAGTAGAAAAAAAAACAAGGACGAAAGACAAGACCAATTCTAATTCAACCCATTACAGGGGCAATCATGTCCTTTCCACCAACCTACTTGATGGCTGTTTTGTGTTGCAAGGTTTTAATTGTTTTCTGTTTTCCTTTACTTTATTTGCAATGCTGTGATTTGTCTAATTTCTCCATTAGACCTGGTCAGAAGTCTTATTGGTTTTTGACATTCAGTTTTTCAGATATAAATCACGCTGTTATCTAGGAGGTGGTATCTTAGCAACTACTGTACACACACACAAATGCACTAGACCAGCCAATTGCCAAAAAACTGCCTTAATAGAAGCACTCACGCATCTAATTTGGTGATTAAGTGAACTTGATTGGTAGCACCAGCTTCAGTAGACAATATCTTGCCTTAGGATAATAGCAAAGTGATTCCAGTTTGAAGAATCTGGCCAAAATTATATTAGTGATGTCCATCCATTAGCTTCTTTTAGCTGGGCTTATTTAAAATACATTTTTCTAAAACAAAATCCAGCCTGTTAGTCATAATAGCAGCATAAAGCAAATGCTTTGTTGCAAAAATACCTAGTCTTTGACACTTTTGCATCAGATGATTGCTGTGCAACCCACTGCATATGCAACACTGTGTTGGAAAACGTAATTTTTAAAGAATACTGAATAACTATCTGCTGCATATTTTTGAGGTTCAAGTTGTTTAAGAAGCAGAACTTTGCTGTTATTGGGCCATGCACAGGGTAGCTCTAATGTTTATTCCTTGATGGAAACTTCTTGATTTCCCAAACAGATATTGCTGTGATTGGAAGATAAGTTTTTCATTTCTGTGTATGTATCTGCTCTTGCTTTACTGCTGAATTCTCTTTTTCCTAGTTTGACTTCATTTTTGTTATATTAGTGAGAACAACTTTTCTGCTTTTAACCTTTGATAATGATCAGATTACATTTAACTTTGCCCTATGCTGAAAGAGGGTGTTCTTACTTTTTTTATTATGATCTCTCTGGTATGTACATATATGTATCACTTTTAACAGAAAGACAGCAAAGCTTGGTGGTACACAAACACAAGGTAAATGATATCTTTCATTTTTCAGAGCCCACCTTGAAGTAATCCAATTTGAGGGTTTAGCTACACTGTGCACAGCAGCATTCACTTGAACTAATCCATACCACACCCACATACTTTTGCACAGAGTGTCTGCATATATGCAGTTAAACGCACAAATGGGTGCTTTCACACCTGCATATGCTACACTTTCATGAAATCGCTCATGCACACCCACACACTACAAATGCCAGTTTTCTTATGTAACAACTTCCTCAAAGCTATTTCAATGGTTAGTTTATCTGCAAAAAAGTTTTTTCCTGCAAGGGAAAAAAAAGATCTTCAGTAGCTATTCTGTTTCGAGATACAAAACATATTCATCTATGTTCTATCCTGGTTTTGTCCTGCTAAGGCCCATGGGGGAACTGGTGCCTTTTTCCAGTTAATAATAGTGAGGCAGAGAACATCCTCTCTAGTCCATTGCATGGTCAATGCAGAGATGTTTTAAACATCCAGCCACAGACATGCTAACACAAGCAATTTAAAATTTAAATTTAATAAACCACACATACATGAGTTCTTACTACAAGGAAGGAGTCCATGGAGAAAAAAACCCACCACAGGGAAAACATCCAGATTGATTTAGAAAAGACCTCAATCAAGCTCTGTATCCATGACCCTCAGACTGTGAATTAACAGTAATAACCACTGCACCATGATGACGCCAGAAACTCAAAACTGTTCTTGAAACAAATTCTAGCTAAGCAAAATGATAATAATTTTCAGCAGTGATTTAAATTGTTATGAACATATGAAGCCTTTATTAATGTTTTTATTTCAATATTAAAATAATTATTCTGTTTCCATTTTCAGAAAACACAAGCCCCATTTAAAGAAAAATGTATTTCCTTAAAAAAACATTTGCTGATTAGAAATAGTAATATACCTCATATACACTGTACACTATTTAGAAGAATGCTCAGCATACAGCCACTTCATGTGTGAGCAGGGGGCTATAGAAATCTGTTCATAAAACACAAATGAATGAAAAAGTAGCATGACTGTCTCTGGGGCTCTATACCCTACCTTCAGCATCAGCATGGCCTCAGGGCAAAATAGATGAGAGGAACAGCGTGGAAGAGTGCAAAGGAAGCTAAGAGGCACCAAGTAAATACTCAAGGTTAGGTTTCATCTCACTTTTTGAACATATATTCTATTCGAATAGCAAGATAGCAAGTTGGGGATGATTAAAGCATTTCTTTAATTTTGTATGTCTACCACCCACATTGGCACACATATAACTTATATGCACATGTAAACTAATATGGATCACAAACGCTAAATGAAAAAGATAAGAGAAATATTGTGTTATACATACGTACTGTATGTATACATATGTATACATATATATATATATATATATATATATATATATTCACATGCTTCAATTAGGCGTTACTTGCTGCTGTTGCACAGTACTTTCCTCACTGTGGGACAATAAATGTTTTTTTCCCGTTTTCAACATGATTAGTCATATTCAATAAATTATGGGTTCTAATAAGGCTCATTTGAGTATTAAGGATATTTTTTATTAAACCCAAATTTCTACATTAAAGCTGCAGTACTGGAAACCTTTCACAAGTAGATTTGTATAATTTTGTTGAAAGTTATGTGTAAATTCACAGTGACAGTTTTCAAGGAGGGCATATGAGTGATTTTTCAAGCTTGATGGCCATTCATGTCTCTGCAGTTCCGTTCCCTTTTCTGTCATCAATTGAATTCTTTTAGTGTTACATTGAATGTCATTGAAAAGGTACTAAATGTGCAATAAAATGCCTTTAATGTCAAGATAGATCAGCCAATTAGTCATTGTATCTCACAGTGTGCAATTTATACTCGCTAGAAAGAAATCAAATAGGAGAATGTCAGAAAAACACTATCATTAATTGCTGCAGCCTACATAACTATCCCACAAAGTCATTTATGGTGCATATATCATCAAAATCTTGGGCTTTGTGATGTAAAAGGGAAAAAAGTAAAAAAAATCAAATATCAAAATCTTGTAGCTAGTGCCTTGAATTTTAAGTATCTTCTTTACAGCTCAAACATGTTCCTTACCCATGCCTCAACCATACCTATATTTCGTTATTGACCATTGCAAGAGATTACATCATAAAATGTATGTAAAATGCTTAGAATGGGTGAGCATGCATCTCACATTGTCTATCATGCCAATATGTTCTGTTTAGAAGTCTAAAAATGGACCAAAATTTCACTTTACTTTCTCAACACTCTTAAATGAGTAATGACCAAAAAATAAGATTATTAATTTGATGTCCACCAATAGCCTAAAACAGATAACTCAAGTTGTTTCCAAAGAGCTTTCATAATAGATCATTACCATTATCTAATTTATCTGCATGTTCTTGGTAATCCTTCTTTGGCCATCTCCCCTTCAGTCATGAAACTGCAGTGTTTGGCATTTAAACATGGGCCATAGAAGACACTGACTAATTAGTTCCCAAGGAAGAAGCAATCCATCTTCCATGGGAAGTGATGCGTCTTGTCCTACAGCTGTGGTCAGTGCTCTTTAAATTAAAATGTCTCAAACTCAAAAGCCAAAGAGCATACAATATAGAGCAAGGGTGACCAACTCTTGATTCTCAAGAGCTATTATCCTGCAACTTTTAGAGGCGCCCCTACTCCAACACACCTGAATTAAATAGCTGGATTCTCTCAACAAGTCATTCAGCTCTGAAGAGGCCTGGTAATTACCCATTCATTATATTCAAGATCCAGTTAGTGCACACACACATACAGTACATATATATATATATATATATATATAGGTGCATCTCAAAACATGTTTCAAAAAATGATGACTCAGGAAAGTAGAATATTGTGAGAGGATCATATTTTGAAAGTGATGACACCCTAATTAACTGATTAGCTCAAAACGCTTGTCAAACCTCTAAAAGATCTTCCAGTCTGCATAAATAGGGTTCACAATTGTGGAGAAAACTGCTGACTTGACAGATGTCCAGAAGAATTGTCATATATATCCTCCACAACCCGCAAAGGTTCATTATTGAAGAAGCTGATTGTTCAGAGAGTGCTCCATTTAAACATCCATCCATTTTCTTAGACCCTTGTCCCCAATGGGGCTGGGAGGGGTGCTGGTGCCTATCTCCAGCGAGGCATTTCGGGCGAGAGGCGGGGTATACCCTGGACAGGTCACCAGTCTATCACAGGGCAACACAGAGACAGACAGGACAAAAAAACATGCACACACACACTCACACCTAAGAAGAATTTATACTGACCAATTTATGTTTTTGGACTGTGGGAGGAAACCGGAACACCCGTAGAGAACCCAGGCATGCATAGGGAGAACATGCAAACTCCATGCAGAAAGATCCCAGGCTGGGAACTGAACCCAGGACCTGCTGCAAGGCAACAGTGCTTCCTACTGTGTTACTGTGCAGCCCCATTTAAACATAATTATTGAAAAGTTGGGTAGTGGAGAGAAAAGATTGGTGAAGAAATGTGCACCAGGAATAGGAATAACCACAGCCTTAATAAGATTGTTAAGCAAAATCCATTCAAGAATTTGAGAGAGTTTTACTAGAAGTGGACTGAGGCTGCTGTCAGTGCCTCAAGAGCTACTAGACACAGATGAATCCTGCAAATGCAGTGGGAGCATCTTACCTGGGCAGAGAAAATAATTGGATTGTGGCTTAGTCATCCAAAAACTTCTTTTCAGATTAAGGTAAATTTTGCATTTTGAAGAGATCTTACTTGGAAGTCACATTACAAGTAAAGGACCCAGAATCGGCAAGCAAAAGGCACAGACTCCATGTTGCTTAAAATCCAGTGTTACATTTCCAAAGTCAGTGATGATTTGGGGTGTCAAGTCAACTACTGGAGTTGGATCACTGTGTTCCCTGATGTCCATTATCAAAATAGTGTTCTACCAGGAAATTTCAGAGCACATCAGGCTTCCTACAGCTAACAGATTGAGATGCAGATTTAATTTTCCAGCCAGACTTGGCACCTGCTCAAACATTCAAAGGTATCATAAGCAGTTCAGTGACCATGGTGATACTGTATTTGCTTGGGCAGGAAACCTGGCTGACCTGGGAATCCATGGTTACTGTCAAGCGGAAGTTGAAAGACATCAGACCAAACTCTGAAAACAGTTCAGTGTACAAGTTGCAATTCAATGCAACACAAAGCCAATGAAAGCACTTATTCTGGTAGGGAATCACCTCTCACCTGATACATTCCTCTCAACAAGCTTGTGCATTCACCATAATATTGTAATGTTTTGGTTTTACTTGGTTGAGTGTTGTGGGTAGCTGGGTTTGCAATTTATCTTAATTTTCTTCCTATAAGTTATGTTTGTGTGATCCTTCACAAAAAATTCTAATAAAATATTTTCAGGTTTGGGGCTACAATGCAAAAAATGGAAAAAGCTCTTGATGTATGAATATTTTTGCAAGGCACCAGATGAAGAGTTTAAAGTGGCACCAATCCCAGAAAATATTCTAATATTTTTAGCATTTGCTTGTTCTCCCACTAAAGTATTAAAACAGTAAACTGTCTTACAAAGGCACTTTTCAATATTCCGTGTACACTGAGAAGCCCTTGCACGAAGCGTTTGTAGAACTGTAGAGTTACTTTAGCGACTGCATCATCATACTGGTACACAACGGAGAGTTATTGAAGATCCTTCCTACCAGCAGCTGTTTTTCTGTTTTTACTTTTTTGTAAATCTGTACACATCAATACTCCCACAGACGGACAATAAAGGTTATGTCTATTTCTATTCTTTACCCACAAACTAGAATGGGTAGGATTGTTCAAAAACGACTGAATTGTGCTGAATAAGTAAAAAGACTCTTGAAGATCACAATAAAAACTCAAAAGGGAGTGAGTAATTCTGAATTAGATATGCAAGACTCAAACAATGTACATCATTGTGTGTATTTATGCATATCTATACCAATTTTTGAAATATTGAGTAATTTTTCTCAGCCCTAATTGGTGAGATAAAAAGGATAATAGAAATAAAACCAAACAACTAAGTGTTTTATGATATTTAAAAACATAAACAATCTGTAGATGTTTTGGCTTTCATAGTTTACTGTAATTTAATAATACATGTTCTACCATTATCAACCACACAATTAATTTTTTGATTTGCAAGTAAACAGTATAGTTAGTCAGAACTTTTTCAATCTTTGTAAATGTCTAAAATGTTGTAATAAATGTATTTTACTCAATCAATAAACATCAATTTATTTCTTGTTGTCTCTTTTTATTTGCCTTACAAGGCTGTAGGCCGAGGGTTCACTGATCAGATTTTGGTGAAGTCTTGGGCTGCCAACAATTTTGTTTTCATGCTTTAACTTGTTGACTTTACTTTGTGTTTATGAAACTCATAAATTTAGGTGCAACACAATTTAATTCAATAAATTACATTATTTTTTTGAGGTACAACTTTGTTATCAGGTTATATTCAGCAAACTACTACATTTTAAGGTAAATTTGTTTGTTTCACCAAAACAGTTACTAATAACCATCCTTAAGGTCTTAAGAACTGCTTTATGAGAATGTCAATGCTGTTGATTCCACTGAGCAAATATTAATACAAAGACAAAAATAATGTAAGTCAAAATACAGAGTAATGGAGCACTGAAGTCTACAGGTTAATGAAGTCAAAGAGAAATTAGAATTTCACCATCTCAAACGTCTAAGAAAGAAAGTATTTTGACCTGAGGATCTCCTCCAGTTTTCATCACTTTCAAGGAGCAACTGAACTGTTGGTCAAAGATGCACAAACAGTTTGAATTTTGCATTAAGACATTATTTAAAGACAGCAAAAAATGTCTTGTGTTTTTATTACACATCATAATATTTATTTTTACACCACTCAGAAAGAATTCAAATAAAACAATAGATTGGGGTAGTTGCGATTGGGGTAGTTGAGAAAAAAAGATGTAATAATGTAGTCACCATTTTGTACATGACCCTTCTCTTTCCACTGTTCTTTATAACGTGCACCCTGCTTTGTATGTAATGTGTGGCATTACTGTATTAAAAGCCACAAGCTGCTACAGGGTATCTCTCATTTCAGTGAGTCATGTGAGGTCAGTTGCTCGAGGAAAAACTGTTAACTGACATGGATGTTTTAGTTTTCCCTATATACGTGTGTTGCACATAAAGAGAAATTGTGCAGCTAAAGCACGTTTACTGCTGGCTCCAACCTGGTCAACCCCGCAAGCCAACTTTTGTCCCATTTTAAAAAGTCACCCTAATCTCTGCTGATGGTTTAGACACTCTCCAATGTGCTCTCTACCGGCTGGCTTTGGAATTTTTCCCATGCATAACAGCATGGAGCTCTTCTTCTGACAGATATGTGTTGTAATCTCTTTGAAAATAAGCATTTGCAACATGCAAGAGCCTCAAAGCTGAGAGTCTCAGAAGTCTGGAAGAAAAAGTTACACAGAAAAAAATACAGTGCAAAAAAGAATCTGCCTTACGTCAGGCCTTTATACATGGATGAAGAGGTTGATATTTTCTTCTTTAAATACTCATATTGTGCATTAACTTCAGTCATTGGAAAATAACTTGCTGTTATTGCAAGTTTTGTGAGTTAAACCAAATACTTTGTGAATTGGAAATACAAGTACTATGCTTTGTACAAGTCTGAAAAGGAAAAAAACTTGAAGGAAATTTTAAACAAATGATTTTTGCTTAATGGTAAATTAACTATTACATTTTATTATAAAAATACATTGAGTCTAATGAAACTTGTACAAAAGAAATGGCTTTAGATTTCAGTAGATAATGAAATGTTTTTGCAAATTATTAGTATCATAGTAGTTAAAGCCTGACACCTTTAAAAACATAGCAGCTAATATATTTCTCATGTTTGTAATAAATCCATCTGTCCATCCATCCATTCATTCACACTCAACAGCTCAGCAGTCCATCACAGATGTAACAAAACCATTCAATAAATGAATTCCCCTTTTTGTGCTTAATAACTGAAAAAAAATTACTTTTCAATTATATTCTGATTTATTATGCACCTAAGTGTCTGCTAAATAAAGATATTTAAATTAAAATGAACAATAACTAACTTTACTTTAAATGTTTAAATAAGATAGGATATACAATTTTTAAGAACTTACAGTATTTATATAAAATAAGCATACACCCAATGTGCAATATGCCAAATTTGTGTCTAGAATTTTGTCAAATAACAATCATATGAAAAATCCTTGTGCGATAGGAAATATGACTTTTTGGATGGTGCTTAAATGAGTTTTCCTTTGGTTTCTACATTTGTTTATTTGTTTCCTTCTGCAATTTCACATACAACATCTTTTGGCAGCTTAATGCCTTAAAATTAGGTAGCCTTGTCTAGCTTCAGATCCTCATAAATTCGTACATGACTGCATCACTGCTACTTGCAGTTGTCTGGAAGAGAAACAAACACAAAGGTCACATCAATGTTTTGTGTGCTCAACATGCACAATTGATTCATGTCATCTTGTTAGATGGTCCCAGTGACAGACCAATTTAAGCCTTTTATACACCTCCTCAGAGCAAACATTACTGCCGAATGAAGAGATGGAAGCAATTGAGCCACTTTGAATCCACACAACTTTGCAATTTTCAAAGATCTTTAGAACAATATGCCCTGTATAAAATAGTCTTCCATACAAATCATTGGAACTCTGTTTTAAATCATTTTAGGGTTTAATAATTTCCTTCAAAATATGTCGGTTAATATTGCAAATGGATTTTTAATACAGCCAGTCTTGCATTAGCCTCTATTCATCTACAGCAAATACTCATTTAACATATTAATGTGTGACATTACATCTGTCAATTGAGACTGGACTGCCTCCTGTGTTACTGTGTCATGCAAACCTAATCACAACTATAAACTGTGAACTCACTACTTGTAGAAATGAATTTATTTGCCTTTCAAAATCTTAAAGTTGAAGCTCAATCAGGCATGAGGTTTGCTAAATTTAACATACGTTCACTTTAATATATATCAAACTTTGTTAGCAAGTGAATCAGCGGAATTCACAAATGTTGATCTACAAATATCTAATTAAATCAATATCTAGTCAAATGACCTTATATTGCAAAACTTAAAATAAAAATAAGCCACTAATCATAGCTATGCAGACAACATTTGCTGATTTGCCTTTGCTTTTCCAGTAAAGAGAAGATGATGAGGATTATGATGAGGACTGGATTCCCCTGGCTATGCATGATGAAGAATATTCAGATACCAACTATGATGAAGACTATGATGATCAAAGTGTAACCCAGGTCCAAACAACTACCCTGGACACAGTCAGAAATGAATAAGTTAAGACCAATGTGAAAAGCAAATAATACAAATGGAGAAAAATATTGTCAAATTCCATATGTTGATGTCACTGCCAGGGTTGAGGCTCAAAGAACAGGTGTTACATAACTCCATGCATTTATTCAAGCACTTGGTCACTGATGAAATGCTCTAGGGGATTGCAAACATTTTCCACTGGTTCAATGCCAACAAATGAAGAAATGAGTTCACTACCTGTCATACTACATAACAATTAGGTTGTTGTCCTGGTTCACTCTGAAGTCCATTCACCATCTTCCACTCTTTAATTCATTTTCATTCCTCATGAAGCAGTCTTCCATACACTCCTAAACTCATATAATGGTTCTCAGGCCAGCCATTGATGAAGCACATGAGTTCATGGGAGGTCTTGCTCTTCTTGATATATTATCAACATTTTTGAAGTTCGGCTTTAGATCCCGAAGATGGTGCATGTATATTTAGTGGCACACTGTCATAGTAACCATCATCAATGCTTGAAACTTCTACAGAAGAGATTAGCTGAAGCTACAAACTAAAATGCTTTAGTTGGCACTTCTCCTACAAGTGCAGGAAAGGTCAAAATCAAGTTTGGTAGACCACTTTCCTCTCCTGAAGCGACTTCAACGGCACCCTGTAGAAAACCAAGCTGAAGTGCCTCTTTATGTGAGAAAGAATGGGAACATGCCTGGGATTCGGCTTACTGTACTTCCAAGATGGGAAGTCCAACAAAGATGCAAGCACTGTTCTGAAAATCACTTTTCACACATCTACTGTAAAAGGTTTAACATACATCTTTGCCTGAACAAGGACCGAAACTCTTTTGGTGCCTACCACAATGTGAAATTAATGGCTGTAAAAAGTTGTTGGTGGAAAAGAAAATAAGAGAAAAACTTCCTAAAGTGTTCCATACTTTCTAAATATTATAGGCAACATTTGTTTTTGTATCTAAAACTCACACTGTTGTGAGCCAAAAGTTCTAAGAAAAGCCTGTCATATCAAATCTGATACAAAAAATATATCATAAAATAAATTACATGTCAAAAAAGATTTTTAGATTTTCCTTCAAGGCTTCATGAAGATCCTAGTTATAAAAAAATAGAATTTTCTGACTATTTTTTGATGGGTCACGCTTTCATCTTTGCACATGTGTGATTCATTTGCAATGTGGACAGATGATGGAATTGGTCTCCTCCTGGTGCAGTTTGCTGCAGGACAACTGTGAGACTGACTACAGTGCTTAGGAAGAAGGAGGAGCTTCCGACAACACTTGCTGCTCACTGAGGATAGTTACTGCAGAACTTTTGGTGCTTTGATATGTTGTTGCCAAAGTCTCCAGTAACAGAAAAGGTCACTGGATATGTCACTAGTCTTTTGACAAAAGTCAAAGTAGTCTGAAGACAGGGAGAGATTAGGTTGGTTTAGTTCCACTTAAGTTAGATGTAGAATCTGTGGAGGTAGCTAAAAATTACAGTTATGTAATTATGTACAGGAAATCTTCTGACCTCAAATTTATCAGAAACGATTGATCATCAAAAATATCTCTGAAAACACACAAAATGTTTGTCAGAAATTGCAGTACATTAAGTAATACAAGACATGACAAACCTAAGTGCAAAAAGTAGGCTTCTTTTGTTTCTTGCAGATAATCAACCTGCCATCCAAAAGGCTTCTTCAGTTTATAACATGCATGGAAGTAAAAGCTTGTAAATTATACTCTGAACAATCACACTAAAAGGGCCATTAGGTCACTAATGGGACCATTAGGACAGGTGAGTCACAAGTCCTGTCCCAAACATACCATTTCACAAGGTATGAATTGCTAGAGAGAAGGGTCAACATGGAAGGTGTTAGAAAGATGAAACCTGACACCATGTCCTTCACCAGTCCCAGTCCACAACAGTATTTGAACTCAGAACTTTAAAGACAAAGAAAAGCAAAAAGAAAGATAATTTTGAAGGAAATTGTTACATTGATTACTCACACCACCTTCTTATTTTATAATTATTTTCTCAATCTTTATAAAATCAGACTGAGATATTTATGTTCTTTACTTATAAACAAAGTAAGAAGTGCTATCTTAATATCATGACAATCTTTAAAATAGCCCCAATTTTTGCCTACAAATAGTTGGCCTGGGATTCAGCTTACTGCAATAGTTTTAATTATTTGTATACAATAGCTGATATCAAGAGGATAAATATGTGAATGGCATCAGATAAGAGTAAGAGGTATTGTATATTTACATACAAGTCTACTGACTATATTTCTATTGACTGCATGTTGGATCCATCCTTCTCTCTGTGCTTTCTAGCTCTTTTTCCAAGACAGTGCTGTGAGATGTGGCAGTGGTTAATAATCAGTGTTAGGGATCAACATTCATTTTTATATTGTTTGATGACGTTAGTTCAGATTGATGTATGTGTGCAAATCAATATGAGCAAACAATATGTCCAGTATGTGCCCAATTTTCCAAGTATGATTCTTTGGTTGAGTTTTTTTTTTTTTTGATCCTATAAAAAGAACTCCATGGTGCCTACTTGACCTGAGATGTCATTGCATGTCACTGACAAACAGGATGACCATGCCTTTGCAGTGGCAGGACCCATTCTGTGGAACAACTTAATGATGCATATGAAAACTACTCAGAAATTGGACATAAAAAAACTCTTAAAAGCCTATCTTTTTTGTTGGCTTTTATTTCAAGTGGAGCTTGACTCCTGTGGCATTATTCTGTCTTTGAAGCTAAGCTTATATATACACACATACATACACACACGCACATGCACACCCACACACCCACAAAAAAAATATATATATAAAAAAAAAAAATAATATATATATATATATATATATATATATATATATACAAACAGCCACATAAATGAACATTTGGAAAAGGGGAAGATCCTGCTTTTGCATCAAAAATAATCTAAAGCAGCAACTTCCTAATGAAAAGTAAATGTGCAAAGAGAGGAGCTCGATTAACTCTCACAGTTTGGTCTAAATGTCAGTTTTCTTCTTCTTCTCAATTCCTTGGACTCTAAATAAGCTTAAAACAGTTAAAGACTTATTGATTTGTACCTATGGTGCAAAGAGGAAAGTACATTCATGACGAGCTAAGGTGGACTGTTGCAAGACAGACCTCCCTGTGTTAGAGGGTTAGATGCCATATGGGTAGCAACATGTTCAGCTCTGTTACCCTAATAAATTGTTGTTGACAGTATTCTCTTGAGATTTGTGATGCTAGATTAGCACTGCAGACCCTAACCATGAAAGCATCCTCTATACCTTATCAGTGGTGATAAGGATTGCGGGAGAACACTACATTTACGGTCTGCAGGAGCTTAAATTTATACATTAGGAGGTGATTTGTCTGCTTTGCTGTTTTATGAGAAACTCTTTATTCAAATCATGATGTTGATCTGTACATCTAAGACTTAAAAAGAAATTCTTTGGACCACCATGCCTCTGTCTTCAAAGAAACAACATTCCTGGAGTTCCTGTATTAGTAAAGGTCTCCCTGGTTCAGTGCTGTGCAAATCAATACAAGAATATAGTTTGATATATTGAGTCAGCATTCCAGGAAATGGGAAACTGATGACTTTATTCATCAGCACTTATATATTTTGAAAAGAGACGTAACATGTTGGTGGCTGGCATCTTGAAAACATATTGCCTAGACTTTGACAGCTTTTTTTTAACTTGTCACAAAGGACTCATGATGCTACAACATCACTGTGAGAGAAATAGTGTCACATACAAAGGCTGGCCTTGTTAAGGTCATGCTTATTAGTATGAAATAGCCTGAAGCACCTGTCAAACTTTGATGCTCTCAGAGGCTTTAATATACTTTTAGTCCCCTTTCTTCAAAAACACTAGATATGACTGAAAGACAGAAAAAAAATACATGTGCATATTTTATTGGAGTATTTAATCTTAACGGGACAGTATTATGTGTTTTCCAGCCACCTGGTATCATTTTATAGGACACTCAAAGTACTATGTTACCTTCTGTTGTCATAAAAATGCTATATCAAATATGGCTTAAATGGTTCTACGATTAGTTGTAACAATTTTTTAAACATATTTATTTTAGATGTAAAAACAATACAGTAAAAATACTGCAGGCTATTTTGTTTTTATAAATTTAAATAAAATACTGTCACAAAGACGTCGCCATGTTGTTTGTGCTGCAATGCATTCTGGGTAAACAATGTATGCTCGTATGCTCCGTCGAGCGAAAACGACGATGAGTAACGTTAAACCTTTTCAATTAGAACCGGAGCGCCCTACAATTGAAGGGAATGTAGCAATCACAAGGGGTAATGACGATGAGTAGGACCAAACGGAGGAAGAGGAACTAGTTGACTGAAGATATTTATGCTGCTGAATGCTGCCACCTTCTGCTTCATGAATGAAACAATGAATGACATGTACCTCTGCTCGGACTGTGACACTCGGTAAGTAGTTGGCGTGCTCTGTGTCTGACCCAGTCTTCAGTTTGGTAAAACCTGTTAAAGGTCCGTGATTTCACAATCGCTACCGGCGGCAGTAAGAGATTCCAGCGTTGCCTGTCTGACGTTTCTTCCTGCGTCTTTCGCTCGCTAGCCGAGGGCGGGGTTTAGGCGTTTTGTGGCACAACATTGGTTTTTAGCTTGCCGGCTAACGATCACCTTATAGAACCTTCAGCAGTTTTGCTAACATGACTCAAAGTCTTGTTAGCAAATGTTGAGCGCACAGCTGTGGATCCTACAGAATTTGTGTTTACCTCTTTCCCACTGAGTTTTGATCCAGACTCACCTCATTATAATCTGTTTTTCTTTTTTTTAATTACAGACAACAGCCAAAGTGTGACTACATTTTAGCCAGTCAAGCAATATGATAGACAACTCTTTGGGTAAAGTTAACCTTCCTGTGTTTACGCTGCAGTATGGCTGTTGTAAATAATCATTTTAGTAATCGAATACTACTAAAATAATACTCAAATAAAAAATTATAAAATAAAATACCGGTAAATAATGCCATAACAGCAGTATCACTATTGGATATCAACATCATCCCAATTTTTAATATTTCAACATCTCTCAATAACTTTTCTATAGTTTAGAAAATTAACCTGTAACAGTAGTAGCTCACGTTTTAAGTTAACCTGGACAAAGATTATGCAAAAATCTCAAATTATATTCAATTTTATAATAAAGAGACATGCTCACAGACATTTGTTAAAAAAAAGTCTATGCTCCAGGTTTTAGTTTATGTTTGCATTTTCAGTCAATTTAACAGGTGAACTCTCACTTTGCACAGCCATTCATAGCTTTTGTGTATACACACACCCACAGCGCTCTTCCCCGCTGTTCGCTCTGAACCAGTTACTAATCAATAGCTCTAGGATGTGAAAGGCTGCCATATTCCATTCATCGCTCCAGTCAATTTAATGATGCTTACTGATCCCCTGAAAAACAATAAATTATCACATCTCAGTAAAATTCACCCGTATTCACTGGCTCAAACTTGAAAATTGGACGTTATGCTGCTAGCACTTTGCATTCGTCAACAACTCATAGGCTGAAGTAAGATCACTGTTCAACACAAATAATCACTCGCCCAGACCGGGCCTGGGCGAGTGATTATATAAAACATATATATTATATGTTTTATAATATATAAAACATATTATTATGTTTTATATTATAAAACATAATAATATGTTTTATTATTCACTAAATAATAAAACATAATTTAATGAAGCTTCGTGGCAGGTAATTTTCCTCGAGGAATTTTAAAAACTGAACCATTCAAGGAATTGTTATAGCCTTACTCTGTAGAGTCCAGAACAGAACGGACTCTGTAGAGTCCAGAACAGAACGGATGCAATTGTGTCATCAACCCAGCATTCATTGCAGAAGTAAAAAAGTGGCAATTTACATGGATGAAAAGTATAACGAAGGATATAAAATTTAAATGTTTTTGGGGTTTTTTACGTAATTGTGTGCGGTTTCACTAGGTGTTCGCTAATTGCTGCTGGTTGGTCTGAGGGAAGTGAGTGGGGGAGTCGCAGGGCCTGGATGCTCTGTAATGTGGAAGCTTGGAAAACACACCTTTTGAATACCTCATAGTTTATGTGGTTTAGGTCAGATGAGTTTGTTGGGAAATCAAGTGATGCCATGATCAATAAAACATGTATAGGCACATTTGGCAGTGATACACACCTGCCAAGTCTGGAAGGTAAAAATGTGAACTCTAAGCTTTCAAGAAAGATGGCTGCACTGACTTTATAATCCAGTGCAGCCACTGGATTATAAAGTGGCTGCACAGTGGACCCACACCATGTCTAATTAAAAAAAAGTATAGGTGAGGCTTTTCATCTTTTTTAAATACTGGACATAAACAGCATTACAGCATATTGCAAGAATATCAAGAGATTAAAAATTAATGAAATTTAATTCCTGGAATCCACACTTGTTGCTTGAGGATGACGTTCTTTAATCAAAGAAATTACTGCAGCCAATTTGAACTGGATGACTAGCTTTCATTAACCTCATTTGGGCCATTAAACATATAGGCTAATTATGAAGTTTAAATACATTTTAATAGCCATAATATTCTTTCAACAAGACATTCCCGGGACTTGTTTTATCTCGCTGGTTTTTGTATTGGTGATTTACTGGTTACCTTAACATGAGACTGCAGATCAAATTGAGGTAACTCGATTTAATATCTCTTACGAAGATCAATAAAGCCAAGTGATCCTGTTTTAAATCACCTTTTATATTTCAACATTAGCTTTTCTTTTGAGACTCTTTGAATATATTAATAAAATAACCCTTGAAAATGTTTTCATGGGATGGCAAGAGCACAGCTGGGGACTTCTTTACGCGTGCAATTGTGTCATTATAATTTCAGCTATAGGGCTGCGGTATGCCAGTATATAAGGATAGCATTTGTTGTTTTTATTGGGGAAAAAACCTCCAACGGAAATAAATCGGCTTAATGGGCAGAATTAGAAGGGTCTGAATCCAGGGGAGGATTAAGGAAAATTGTGTGAAATAAAAGAACGAGTGATCAGGAATGACTGTGCGCCTGTCTGGAGGGCGGGAGGAGAGGAGAGAGAGGGAGAGGAGAGAGGCACACGTTTTCATCCAAACCTCTGTTTTTCCACAGCCTATCGCTTTGTGGCTCAGCTCAGTTCCCTATTGTTTAATCTCTTAGAACAGACAGGGGGGAAAACCCGCTCCGCTTGTTTATAAACGGATGCAGTGAGACATTTTTTTTTAATTTAAAAAATCTGATCCTCGGTGTTCTTGGCTCTGAATGCTGCATCCTTTGTCAACTTCTCCGATTTCTCCACTTAGACTTGAGCTGCATCATGAATAGTTTGGGGACGTCTTTCCATCGTATACCTCTGGAATGCTCGGGATTACACGGCCGAAACCAGGAGAGCATGTAAACGCAGATGGAGTTTGGGATTTATTGCAAAATAAGGGAAAGATGACCGTCTTCTCGTTGTGCTTGCTCCTGTGCGCAGATCTGCTGGATTTAGCCGTCGGTAAGTCTGACCCGGTCATATCTTTTTCTCTCTCTCTCACAGCGGGAGCATTTCGCGTCCCTCCTATCTGTGCTTGGGCTTTTAACAATAGCAAAACTGTCAAAAGAGTTGAGGGTTTTCATATGTGCAAGTGAAACATGGCTTCTAAACTGGCTATGAACCGGACAGCCGGATGGAGGCGATCGGTGCCACGCTTTCCTCATGCCAACTTTCCCCGCCATCAGCGCCAGGCGAGTGTTGAAAGAGCGAAATCAATGAATAATGGTCGGATTCATCTCAGGCTGTAGATGAGCGAGGTCGATGAGCCTGAAGAAAACGCAAGTAAAACGGCGGCGGCAGGCCTGATTATATGTTCAAGACTTGATACATCTGCACTGACTATCACAACCAGCACGCATGACAGCACCTACTTTTGAAAATGATGCAACTAAAGAAATAAATGCAGAAGCACACTCAGTGATGTGCCTTGTAAACACCAGATTGAGCTCAACAGATTTGAAAGTTGTTGTATTGAAAGGCATTTAAAGTGCTGCATTATGAGCATCTGCCTTCCGCTCGATGTGCGCTGAGTGGTGGCTCTTCTGTGTCGCGTGTGCATAACCGCCGATGGTATGTTTTATCAGAGGAGGGAAAGCGACGTTTATGTTTTAATTGGTATAAAGTAGTAAATAATAGTCATAGTTTACAGAGTAATAAAAACTGTCTCATTTTGGCAGGAGAATGAAACGCTTTAAGCTTCTTCCTGTGCGGTCAGAAATTTAAACATGCCTCTTAAATTGCTTGCTCTGTTTCGGCTTTTGACAGAAGTGTCTTGCCCCTTGCATTCTGATACTCATTTTAGAGGATGCTTTATCTGCAAGCATTCAGAAGCACTTTGTCCTATTTTATTTTATTTTTTTAAGAAAAATTAAAGAAAGCCAGGGTTCCTCTAATTCAAGTGGAGTTCAGATACAGTGTGCTGTGTAAATGCAGTGTGTTCTTTGAAGGACTTCAGAGGAGAATTCACTCCTGTCTACAAAAAAGCACCACTAGAACAGCCAGCCTCATTTGTTAACCTGTTGTTGGCGTGCACTTGTTTTGAAGTTTTTCTGATGCTTCTGATCCATATTGGAAATCGTTCAGTAGATCTTTCTATGATGTTGAAAATCACACATATCAGACTCTTTGCTGAGAGAAAAATGAAGTGCACACAGGTGCTGTGTTCTGCCTGTACTTAGGATTAGTGCACCTCAACAATGCAATCACAGTGATTTCAAACAGCTTAAACTGTTAAGTGACTGTGACATTTATGTGCAGGTGTAACTGTAAGACAACACTGAAAGGCAGTATTATAATGTCTGGAATAACAACATATTGTTAAACAACAGAAGCACCCTAAGCACCTAGGATTTTTTTCCTTTTTTGCCTATTTTGTTCCTAATATGATATGTGATTGAAAGCAGTTTTTACACAAAGTTTTCTTCTGTGGGTTTTGTTTTATGGACATTAAGATCAGTGCTTTGGGACAGTTTGCCAGTCTGTCCCAAGGCAACACAAATCCATACAGGACCAACAACCATACACATACATGAAGTTCCCTAAGTGTGTGTTTTTAGGGAAAAAGAAGTATCAGTCATTAAAGTTCTAAGGTAACTTACTTCCCTAGGTTACCTTAGGGAACTTTAAAGAGACCAATGAATAGTCATGGGAGTAAGTTGGAGTACCCTAAGGGAGAACATGAAAGACCCCAAGGTTTGATTTGAAACTGGGACCTTCTTGCTGCAAAGCAACAGTGCTATCTACTGTGGCAATGTGCAGGTACCTGTGCTTTGCTTTGTGTTTTGTAAAATAACTGCCACGTTTTTATGATGAGGGGGTCATGCTACAGATGTACAGATGTACTGTTTATCAGACAGGCAGAATATTCATATATTTCTTAGCTATATTTTAATAGGAGTCTATGGTTATTTATGAATCCACTTCTTTTTCTAGAAATTTAGCAAAACATAGGCAAACCCATGTTCAGTCAAGTCAATGAATTGTGTGGTGTGGTGCCTTTAACATAACATTGCATAATTTATATATTTTTATGATACAATACACCATATCTTTATTTGAGCCCTCCAGTCAGAGTAGGGCTCAAATACTCTGAGCCCTTCTTAGTTTTCTTTAAAACTACTCTTGAGCAGAAGGCAGAGGAAAAAGAAGTAGTCATTAGAAAGTTATATAATATAGATAACAAACTTTGAAATAGTGCAATATGTTTTTTTTTTGTTATTATTTTTTTAGTCATAGGGATCAGATATCCTAGAGCACCAATTTGCTTGATATTTAATGTCACGGAAAATTAAATTGTGGTGTTGTAAAGAATAGTGTTGGAGATTAGCTCTAGGTCATGTTCTCTGCAGAGGAAAAATAAATAGTGTTTTAAGAAACACTTTTTCTTTACTTGTTTTGATATTTAAAAAGTTTATAAACTTATTTAATTTTGAAGGTTCATTTAAACAAAATATAGATTCTGATTTTGTTAAAAAAAACATGTAAAGAATATTGTTTGTGATGTGCGTTCATATTGAAATAAATTATTGTAAAACAGCTTTCAGGGAAAAATTCAAAACAATAACATAGTAATTGTCTATATTGAGAAAGAAAATAAACTTCAGTTGTTTCTATCCTCTGTGGAAACTCCATCAACTTTCTAAGACAAAAATTAAATAAATAAAATAGACATTACGTTTGCTCAAAAAAAATAAATAAATAAATCCAGCAGTCTCAGTGCTGCCAATCTGTGCGTTGACCTACTGTAGGTCAGATATGCTACATAGGCGTTGTTTTCGGCATTTGGGGGTTTTATCACTTGCTCTCATCTCAGATTGTAAAACTTTACATTGTGCGTGATCTAGCAGGTGCCACTGGTTCAAGTGGTAAAACAGATGGAACTTATTTTGAACATGTGCTCAACATAATTTGCAGTGTATACTACTTTTTATGTCTGACTTTAAATAGCCAAAATACGACCACATGGCAAAATGTTTTGGGTCCTTAACAACAATGTTCGCTGTGTTGTCTTGTCTACCTGTTACCTAAAGTAAGAGGCAACAGCTGCACAGTCATTATCCAATTGGGCATGTGCCTGCTACTGCTGTGCTGTGTGTGTCAACCTAACTCTGCGTCACTCAATTTCACCCACATGATTGGCTAGCGACTTTTGATTTTGTTTAAATCAAAAGTCTACATTGACCCTTTCTCATATGTCTTTTGAGAAAAACTTATTTTGTGATATATATTGCTAGCTAACGTCTCAATCTTTCTTTGCTTTCTCCAGGTAAATCTCTGTCATCACATAATGCAGTCTTTACACTACATTTTTAAATGACTACAGTTATAGCATATAACAAAGAACCTTAAATATTATTTTATATTTTCCATAACTTATTGTTGTTACTTATATTTTCTGATTTGTTGAGTTTATCTGTAACTTTGTACTGATACAATTTTTTTCTTCTCTTGCACACTTGCAATAGTCTTCCCATACATAGCCAGTTATATTACTTAACATGTTCTTCCATGTCTCTTTGAAATACATTTCTTGCTGTATCTTGTTTAGTATGTTACATATTTGTAGCAGCCCAGTGTCTTGTTGTATTTCAAAATTGGGATAAGACAGCTTGCCTGGCTCTCACAAAAGACAACAAAATCATGTTGATGTCTATAGTTGCCT
Source organism: Alfaro cultratus (assembly GCA_903066825.1). NCBI lineage: Eukaryota > Metazoa > Chordata > Actinopteri > Cyprinodontiformes > Poeciliidae > Alfaro > Alfaro cultratus. Next base: position 20,129 of record CAEFZX010022536.1, on the reverse strand, counting down.
GGCAACTTCACACTCATACAAAGCCTTTAGAAAATAATTTACTGGTTTTGGCTCCAAAAAATGCAGCTATACTATACTAACAATATGTTAGATGTAACATTGTAATAGAAAGCAGTAAAACACTGTTTTTTGTTGTTTACAAAAGATATATTACTAGAGTCAAAACAAGTGGTTAAGTAGAATTTTTGCAGCGTGTCAAAAAATTCAAACAAGTTTAAACCTTAAGGTGTTTTCACTTGTTGAATGTCACATGGAAGAAGAAGACTTATTTCAAGAAGACTTTATTCAGAGTGAAAATAGCATACATTTTGGAAACCTATAGGTTTTACCACTACCATTTAGCATTTTCATGTTCAGTATATATTCCAAGGAAGCTTCCACTAAACATTCATGTGACCACTTATACCCCGACCTCAAATTCAGTGGGAATACAGATTGGGCCTTTTCCCTCCCAAGTTTAATGTTACAAGCAGGTTTTTAATACACTATATTAAATCCAAGGTTATTGTTTGTTATTCTTATGTACCAAATATTTTTTTCTGAACAAAAGATTTTTTAACCCAGAAAAACATTTGAAAAACACCATGTGCTTTGTATGTTGGAATTGTAAATAATGTCTGTGGCAGAATGTTTTATGGTCTAATGAAACCAAATGTAAACTTTATGGACACAATTGTAAAAGTATTTATGGCACAAAAACAACAACACATAGCATTGCTGAAAAAAAAAGAAGTAGTTCCTCCATCATGACAAAACCACTTGTTCCAAGCAAAGAAACCTCCAGTTTATGAAATTGCCACCATCATGTTTTACTGTAGTTTCACAACTGGATGTCTCTTTACTTGGATGGCATTAGGGGTTTTGTCATGATGGAGGAAATGATGAACTGTTCCTTACACCATTCACTTTGACCTCTCAACCTTGAGGTGAAAGGTAGAAGACCATCGATTAAGAGGGATTCCATTCTTCAGAGTGAGTGAGCCCAAGCATACATTCAAATTGGAAAGGTCTAGCTGGAGTCCACAACTTAATCTGACAGCAAATCTTTAGGGTCAGTTTAAGAAGACTGTGGACAAAATAATTAAAATCTGATGTATTTAGAAACCATTGCAAATTAAAGCGAGCACATTTTGCCAAGTGAAGGTGTTCAAAGTCTTTTACCATTGAAAACGGAAAGAAATTGAATTCCAATGTGTTTTAACAAAGTTCCAGTTTGTCTTGCATATCTCATTTACTTAAAGCATCAAAATCGGCTCTCAATTGTGTAGTTGTGGGACAAAAATAATTTCTTCTCCCCATCTGGACACCAGGCCTGGGTGAAAATATTTTGCATAAAGCTGTGCAATGTGTGGTTGCTAGGTCAGAAGTTTGTGGGTGTATTTTATGGAAAAATGTGCTTTGACAGCAATACTGATATTTTGCCTCAACTATTTTTCTCCCGAATCCTGGTTCTGCAACACTAATACTTTTGAGGGACATTTGTCATACACAATGAGGAATTATGTACACTTTTATGATCCTTCACAAAATACTTACAAAGATTGTGAGATGGCTAAAAACTCCTGGATGGAACTTTAAAGTTTCAAAGTTGTTGTCCACAGTGGAGGCTGTAAAGTGCGACGTATTCTCCTTGACCGTTTTGTTACCTATATGCTTAGCAGCATGATGTATGCCAGAACGTCCTTAAAGCATGTGACAGCGGGTTGAATGTTTGGCATTGCGTAAGCTGTAGGAGAGCCTATTTTCAACCAGATTTTTCTAACATTTTTATTTATTAAGCATTTTTATTAAAGACTATAATTGTAGTATGAACATTTCATAAAAGACGTCTTTTTAATCAGTCAGTATGTTCGTCATCAAAGTCACCTCTGTGCTGAAATTTATAACACATTTAAAGATCTGTGTGATCTACATGCACCTTAAGCATGTTGATGCTTAAGATGTGGTTGTCTAAAATAAAAATATTTGTGTACAGTTGAGAAACAGATATTTTGAGAAATATTGAGGGAGAAGCTCATTTTTTGGGGTGCCCATAATTGCCTTGTATTCTAGAAGCCAGAATAACAATGGGTCTTTTTGACTGTTTTGATTCTTTGGGCAAGATTTGTCCTCAGCCAAATTCCGATCCTGTACTGAAATGGTAAACAATATCCCCCCAAAAAACATGCTGTCAGTATTTTGTGAGGGGGTTGGTATTGTCATCATTATCGCTACCTACCTCCTCAGCAGTGTCTTTTGCCCAAGTTTCTGCTTCTTTTTAGACAGATATTTTCTGCACAGAGGACAAATGTGTCTAAAAATATATTTGAAGTAGTGTGGTCAGGCTAAACTTCTTTATTGTAAAGTATTCAAGATGAATGCAGTTTTCAATTGTTGTGAAATTACTGTATTCATATGAAATTATTTTGTATTCCAGTGAAAAAGGGTACGTTAATCATCTTACATCTCAGTGAGTGCAAAAAATAATTAGCGTCTCAGACCTACTTTTATTATTATTTATAAAAGTTCAAAACATACATAACTTATCTTAATGCAATAGACTGTACTGCTTAGATTTGGCTAATGGGTTTCAGTAATTTTAAAATGTTTATACTATTTCTGAAAGTGCAGCCAATCAGTTGTGAAAGCAGACCATGTAAATCTGATCATCCTCTCCATGTTTATTAATGCCTTTGTACAATCAATAACGTTCAAGGTCATGATTTTTTAAATGTGTTTTTTTATGTATATACAGGTCGCTACAAGTGGTATTACTGGCATACAAGATTTTCTAGATTTTAGTAAAATTGCTGCACAGAGCCTTAGACAGGAGACAAAAATGTAATGTGAAGTGTTCAAAAATGAAATGAAATTATATAAAATTGCTGCTTTTTGAAACTGTTGTCCTCTTTAAAAATGCAGGCGGCTTTCAATTTAACTAATATCTACTTCAGGTGTAGATTTTGGTTAAGTATTTTTCTTTCATTGGCTATGTTTTTTTTTACCTACATTTTTTTTATTATCATAGTAAGCAGGGTTTTAAAAATGGCTGGAAATAGACTAAAAACTATTTTGAGATGGCCAAAATAGAAAATATTCGACCCAAAAACTTAGGAAACTGTATAACTTTCTTTCATAAAGGCAAACATTTGAAACTCTTTTCTACTTTGTTTTATTAAAAATACAGAATAATTAATTTGTTATTCAGCAAGCAATCTGTGTACCATAAATAAAATGTTAAAGAAGAAATCTGAATGAATAATTTTATTTTAAGTTTTTGGTTGTTGCATTTAGAGAAGATCACATGTAATCTACACTTAAGATGCTTTCTCTTTTTTGTACATTGTGTATTTTTGAGAGCAAGTTTATTTAAAACCCATTTGTTAAGGAATGCAGGAAAAGGTCTTGCTTCACATGGCAGAACTGTAGGTTGGTTTGCAGATGGTGTATCATGACAATGTTGACAGATTAAAGAAGCCCTGGATCTAGGTTAGACTTCCGGTGGCGTGTGGCAATCTGCTATTGACGACTGGTCCTGACTCACCGGATGTTGGAAGAGACTCTCGCTGTGGTGTGGGTTGTTGTTAGGCCACGATCTAACAATAATCAAGCTTTGCATTACACTGCAGCTTTCAGGAGTTACATAAAGTGATTATCCACAGATTTAGAACCCATTTTTTCAGGTCTTCTATTGTGTCTTTGGTCAGACGTTGTGGCTGCATAAATAATCTTATACACCCTTGTATATTGCTCTTATACGACAAGCATGTGGTTTACTCTGCTAAAGTATACTAAAACCCCCAAGTTCAATATAACTGATTTATTTATCGATTTCTCCTAATTCTTTTTCACTTGTGCATTTTCTCACATTTGGGGAATGCTTTGCAGCAAGAAGTACCAATTATAGTTAAACCTTGTGATTTATCCAGACAACTCTGCATTTACAGAAAAAGAACCAAAAGAGGATAGTGAAGGTCACTATTTCAGATTGATGTCCCACACATGTTGAATGTACTGTGACAGAAATTAGAATATTTATTCAATTAAAAGAGGAATTGTATACATCCTAATGCCTAAAAAGGGAAAAAAAAAATGTTTTAAATCTTGAACCAGTCTAAATATTATCTGCATGTATCTTCTGCTACAATTACCTTCAATTGAAGTGTGAGTTCTGTTTTTCTCACCTTTTAGTCTGGATCATTTTTACCTTAAAATCCCATTTAAGGTAATAAAAGACCCAGATTAAAACTTGAGCAAGTCAGTGACCCAGAAATGACGGCTTTTGTAAAAGTACTTCAGCCAGGGTAGTGCATGCAAAATGAAAATCATGATAAAAATGAAATAGCTTTGACAAGAAAAAAAATCAGAATAGCCTGAAATTGTCTCTGTGGTTTCATTCAACTCATTCAGTAAATTTTCTGACTATCACTAAAAGGGGTATGAGTGTGACTATATGTAAACATGACTTTGTTTTTTGTTTACGTTACATAACATGACAGGACACAAAGATCTGATATTTTAATTCTATTTGATCATTACTCTAAGATGGCCTCCACTATTTGCATTGTGGTTCAGAGAATATTGCTATCTTGTGTTTTCTCTCTCTCTATCTTTCTTTCTCTCTCTGTATCTCTCTCTCTCTATCTCTACTATATTCAATAAATTTTGTGTTTTGATGAGACTTATGAGACTTGAAGTGCCTTTTAAAAATAACAGCCTTTAAGCAGGCATTAAAAATACTCATTGAGCCTACATTTCTGTATTAAAAAAAAAAAATATATATATATTATTTTTTATTATTTTATTTTTATTGACCTGATGTTGGTCAAATCTAAAGTGCTGTGTTTTAATTAGCTGTAAGTGCAAAAATGTATTTCATATATTTATTTTTGTTGTTGTCAGTGCCGTGACTGATGAAGTTATTTTTTTTAGTGGCATCAACATATGATTTTTACAGTGACCCTTATACATTTTTCTTCAATAAAAGTTGTCCTTTAATAAAATCAAAGGTATTTGTCCCAATACTATGACACTCAAGAATTGTAACATCATCAAGTATTCCTGATATTATGTAGAGAATTTGATGCTTGACAGTTATTTGGTTTCTATGTGAGACGGTAAAAATTCATATTCCTGACATTTTGGATCAGCCAAACTGTAGTTTTTCTTGTGACACAATTGCCAGAAAGCCACTGCCATAATTGTTGTAGTTAGTATGCTAAGCTATTCAGTTTGCATGGAAAAAAACTTATTACTTTGTAGCTTCAGGGCTTAGTGGTTATTATATACTGCAATACAAATAATGCCGCTGAAGTAGAGCCATCATGACAAACACGTACTTTCATGTTATCACATTAAGGCCCTAAATATTACCCCCTAAATATTTATGGCATTTAGGGGGTAAAATTAGGAAAATTGCAAAAGAAAAAATTTTATATTTTTTTCCCGTAAAACTGAAAATAATTTACTTTCTCAAGTAGTGAGTCTATGACTTGATCAAATTTTAAAATATGTGACTAAAAAAGGACAATGAATACTTGGAGGAAGAAGTATAAACAGCAAAAGTAACTCTACTGGTACACCTTCATATACTTTTCTGGTATATTTGGATTCCATGGGAGGTTGAAGTAACTAACTTCCACCAGCAGCTGGTGATTTTGAAAAATAGGGACAAGAAAGTAACCGTCACTTTTGTAAGCTTCTATAACCAATGGTTTTGACAAGTAGTGCAAAATGTTCCCCTAACAGAAGTATTTTTAATAGCCTCTTTATTTAGGAAGCAATAAAACCAGCGAGTTCATGGGATTTTATTCTTATCTGTGTGATTTTGTTTATCATATTCAAGCATGATTGCCATATGTTTTTCGACCTTTTCCAATATTTTGAACCCTTTTTTAAATAACATTTCATTCTTATCCTGATATATAGGGTTTATTACATCAAGGCTTAAACTTATATGTGCATAGATGATTACTTTAACATTTATTTTTTGGTATAGCTACAGGATTGCTTTAGCACATTAGTAAAATTACTTGGCCACTGTGACATTAACCTGAAAACAAACTTGATTTTGTCATTTCTATCACAATTAGGATAGGTATATCAAGATCATCTCAAAAAAATACAGAATATGGGGAGTTGACATGCAAAAGACAGAATGTAGTGAATAGGAGAGTTCTAAAAAGAAAGGTTCAGTTGTTGTTTGTATGCTGTCATAACATTTTGTTTTCATTAGGTAAGAATTTATTTGTAAAGAGTTTGATTTATTTTTTGAAGCTACTAAAACCAAGAATATCATCAGAGATATGGAAGCCACCACCATTATGCATCTTTTAAATACTGCCACCTTAAGTAAAAAAAAAACAACAAAAAACCCCCAGCTTTTTATCCTACTTATATTTAGAGCCCTATTTTATTCATATATGGGTGTATTCTGTTTTATGTGTAAATATTCCCAAATTGCTCATTTACTTGTTTCTTTTGTTAAACCTAGAGAAAAGCACCCTTTCAGTCAGTGAATGCAACATCATGAAAAGTCTTGATCAGGCGTGAAAAAGGAAAGAGATGGTTGAGGGGGTGGGGGTGCACACTCTAATCTGCTCATTGACGTCACTATTGGTGGGCTGATGCTATGCAGATGGGAGTAAGGATGGATTGTGTGGGCTATGTGTCTTATAACAACAGATTATTTCCTTTTATGCATCTTGAATTCCTCTGCATGAGCCTCAGAGAGACTTTTTCCCTCGAGGACAGTATCCTACATTTTCTCTTGCCAAAAAAAGAGGAAAGATATATGAAGACATCTGTCTGAAATTACTGAAGCAGGTATTGGTAACATTTCACAGTGGGTAAATGACAGTTGAAGTCAGTATTTTCCTCCTCATAAAACATCTGTCGTTTTCTGATAACATTTATCAGCCTTTGATCCACCGCTAAAACTTATCATGAAAGTTCAGAGAATTAATCTCTTGAACATGACACAAACTACACAATGATAACAAGTTTGTGCCATAGCCAGATTTACATGTTTATGTATTCAGTCTTTTCCCAAGGTGCATCTTAATATGGTCAGGCCACTTCATCTTTAAGGATGATTACACTCATGTTTTGGCTTCTTGCTCCTTCGTTGAGATTTTTTATATATAGAATGAATTGTGATGATCTAATTTATTTTCGCTTTATAAAACTGTCAGCATTAATTTAACTCTGGTTTAACTGTGGCGTTTTGCTGCTACCTTGTAACTCTCTTCTGCTCTCAGGGAAGGTGGAGTAAAATACAGTCTGGGGGCAGCTGTAATGACTAGTCAGTTTCAGTTTCTTGGGGTGCTGTTATTCTTGGAGGTGTTAATGTGTATAAAAGTACATAATGTGAGGCCAAAGTGTGAGTCTTTCCATTTCTGATTGCAGTCTTTTGAAGCATGTAAGCATGAAATTCCAAGCTGTTCCCATTTACAAATACTTATGTCTCACCTTTATCCAGTTATTGCATAGCTTTCATTATTCAGCTTCTCATGGTCAATAGCTAGTGACATGCTTAAGACCCAACGCTCCTTTATCTTGACCGGTACAAAGCTGAGCGGATATAATATTTTGCTAAACTGGAAGACCTCCTGTTAAAATTCTATGTAGTTATAATGTTTACCAATTTTTATTTTATTTCTGTTTATCACTGTAAGTATTTTGTCCAAACCAAACATTTGTGTTGTGTAATGCTATATGTCAATATTGATTAATGTTACGTTACATATGCATTCCAGATCTCGCACTGGCAGGCCTTTACCTAGAGGTTGGCACTTCTGTCTCCTCTCATTTATCAGACCTAGATGGATTTTTCTATTTCTTGTTTTCTGGTTTTTCTATCATCTCATTTTTATTTGTATATCCCAGCTGTATTACCTGGCCCACACGTCTTTTTTTTTTTTTTTAATTCTAAGCCAAATCAAGTACTCTATTTTTTTTTAACCATCACTTTATAAAATCTAAACATTGTCAATTTATGAATTACAAACCCGCTATGCCTGCCTGCAAGTGTTATCAAGCTACAATAGAGGGTCAGTGGACACCATACATGAATCAACTAATGTCATATATTGACTTCAATCACTGCTCACCAAGTTTGACTCATCTTTTTTTAATAATAAAATCATGCTATTTTGGCCTAAAGTGCACCTCCTGTTCAGGCTTTATGCAGTCTTTTACAACCCATACAACATTTTTTAGAAGTCTGATGTGGCTTTTTTGACTTGAAGGTTCCCATTATGCATATGGTTGTATTTATGTTTCCCCGGTTTCCAGAAATGGCTGAAGCGAGCAAGAAAGTCGTCACACTTTCTTGCAGATTCAATGTGACCTTCATTGTCTGCAGAACAAGTTGAAAAGGCTCACATTTGCTGTGAACAGAGTCCTCTTGCTAAAGGAAACTGCAGTATAAGAGAAAAGTGTTTCATCAGTGTCAAGCTTTACTGCTAAAATGGCATACCATTAGCCTAACTGCTGCTCTTGATGCCAGGACAGTTACAGTGATGCAACATAATGCTGTATACTTTTTGCTACAAATGGCATATATGTTAAATTTGCTATTTTATTGATGTACAATGATATTTAACAATAGATTAATAATCTGATTTATTTCATTGTTTGTATACTGTTTAGTTCTTAGTGTTTTAATTATTGATTTATTGATTACAGTGGAAATGATTTCCACTTGTACTGACATTTTATACCTTGATGGTTATTTGCCTCGATGGTAAAAAATGAGAATATATTTTTCTTTTGACATCTTTTAGAAAAAATTATTAAATCCTATTGCTCCTTTTCCTCTAGATAAAGGTTGTCTTGATAAAATCCTTTTAGCAGTGATGACTTGGAATGATTAACTTCAGGCAATATTTAGAAAGCTCAGAAGACATAGAAACTAATTTATCTCCTCTGTTATTATGTCTGCCATTATACTGGGAATCTGTGTATCTGGCATGTAATGAAAGTTAAAAATATCCAGGGAAAAAGATTGTGGAAAATAATTATTTTCTGACATGCAAAAGTCAAGGCAGCACTCAGCCAAGTTTGTGCTGCAATATTCACACTGAATTGTGCTTAATCAAACCTGTTTAGCAGAATGGGCCAGTGATAGAAAAGGAAACTACATTGCTTCCTTATACATTTTCTGACTAACATAGCATTACAATTTCACAGAATACAATTTATTTAGGTGCCTCCTTTTCACAATGAGGAAACATTAAATGAAATTCCATTAGCATTATTTCAGCAGATCGATTTAAGTACCTTCTCATATCCTCAGTTTTTATATGTTGTGATCTCTTCCTGTGAGAGTTGAATGTAAGAAATGTTAAGAGTAGTCGTCACAGCTTACTGAACATAGGGCCACAGTGTACAAGATAGTGAAAGTTTCAACATACCATAGTAACACTCTGAGATTGAAAATGTCATTGTCAGGAAGCTCCGCGATTGTACAATGTCAGTTTATTTTGCAGTTTTAGGGAAAGATGTGTGGATTGCTGAGCACATTATTCCCGAATTACAATTTTGTAAAAATGTCTTTGTAATCAGATGAGAAATATTTGATGTCAAAAAGAACTGTAATTAAAATATGTCCTGTATTTAATTTATTATATCTTAATTTTTATAGAAGAACTCAAAGTTTTAGACTAGCTCAAAGGGTTTAATGTTAAAATGCTTTTGATTCCTCTTCCAACATCATCACAGCTAAGAAAGAAACAACCGCTAGCAGTTCTATACATAATTGTTCTCTTTTATTATAGATTCCGGGCAATGAAAAGATTAATTCTTTCCTTTAGAATTAAAATGCATTCTTAGCTCAACATCTGTCATTCCTCTCTGACTTCTGGCCATTATGTTTTGCATTCCTTTTCTACTCTTACTTATAATTCTGATGGGACTTTATGCGAAACTACTTGTGTTCAGAGTAATAATCCTAAAATAAAATGTAACATAAATCACATCAATAGGGGGTATTGGGTTCTCATAATGCATATTCCTTAATAATGCCATCTGAAGCTGCACAGCGGTGGTGGTGGCACAGCGGTTAATATTAATCCTGTTGCTTAAGCTCCACCCATCAGTGAAGGCACCAGCTGACAAAAAGATTAAAATATACTGCGCCAAAAAAAGATCTGCCTGTAGCAACAAATGCATTGTTTTGCATACAGCAGTCATTGGATGGAGGGTTAAAGTAATACTAGTTAATAAGGACACTAAAACAGAGCGAAAGGCAGTGAAATAAGGCCTACTTTTTAAGCAAAAAGCAGAAAATAGTGTGTAAACTTAACATAAAGCATAATTTGTAGACAAAATCCCTTATTTATATATTAGTCACATGATAATCTGGTTATAAATGAAATAAGCCTATAAATTGAAATATAAAAAGTAATGTGTTACTCTATTAAGATCAGATAAATCTTATTTTTCACTATTGTCATGATAAAAAGAACTACCCCTTCTGTAAAAAGCAAAGGTCTTAAGCTATAAGTGATCAGATCCTCGCCACACTTTAAAGCTATTAATGCCCAATCTCAAAAAATCACAAGCATACACCACAAATAATATCATGCCAATATTTATAAAACAAAGATGAAGCCAAAATGGAAGTGTTTGTGAAAAAGTGCTCCCCTAAAGATCTGAGTGACAGTTTCCAACCCAAACACAATGTAAAGTCTGCTCAACTCCTGAAAAACCCAACCAAATTTCAGCCTCTATAGCAGGGGTGCTCAAGTCCAGTGCTCAAGAGCTACCATCCTGCAACTTTCAGATTCTTTCCTGCTCCAACACACCTGAATCAAATGAATGGCTCGTTAGCAGGTCTGTTCAGAGATTATCCTGGTCTGTTGGAGTAAGGATGCATCTAAAAGTTTCAGGACGGTAGCTCTCGAGGACTGGATTTGAGCACCCTTGCTCTATAGAATCTCATGCAATTTATAGATATGTGACTTGAGTTTCACCAGTCGTAGAAAAACTCATAAGTGAAAGGTCTATAAATTGCATTTATAGACATGTATTCCTCAGATCCTCAGTTCACAATGTTTTTGGTTTTCTACCATATTCGGACAAGAACCAGATCCCATTGGGACCTCAAAGGACTTGACTCTTAAAGCAAGAGACTTGTGGGTTCTTTGTTACCCTATGTTATTTTTAAATCATAAATTTGCACTGCAATTTCAAATTTACAATAGTACTACATCATGACACTTGATTATTTGTAAATGGCCTGATCACACTACATTCAGTCATTCATTCAGTCATGCATATATTTAGACGCGGATGGTGGCAAGCTACTGAATTGTAGCTGCCCTGGGGCAGTGTGACAGGAGCGGGGCTGCTGTGCACCGCCACAGGGGTTCTGACCTGTTAATTCACTCATTATTGGTCTGAATATGACTTGGGGTGTACATTTTCCCCAGTGTCTGCATGTCCAATATTCAATATTCATTGGCTGTCAAGAAGCATTCAAAGCACTAAACTAAGCTTGGCATGTGATGTTACTTTACTTGTAATTAGTGCAGTATACATCCTCCCATACTCCCATGTATTAAGGTTAAATGAGTCTTGATAAATGTGTTTTAATAAGCAAATGTAGCCTCCATAGATCAGTTCAGTGTATTCATTTTTTTTTACTGTCAAGAGAGTTTATTGAAATATTCCTATTTCAAAAAACTAAATGATTTTTAAAAATCAGAATTACTATTAATAGATCATAAGACACAAGTTCTAATAAAATAAATTTATTTTTCTCCTGCTTTCTAAATGATCTGTTAAACAGCAGCCATACTGCCTCCTCCATATTCTTCAGTGGGTGGAGCGAATTCTGATGCAACTTTTTTTCTTTTACTCTTGAGAATTTTTTTTTCTTCAAGCTTTTCTTTTTGTTATTTTCTATGTTCCTGTAGCACACGTGGAAAAACTTTCCCAATTAAATTGCACATTTTCAATTCTCATGTGGAGTTTAATTATTAATGAAAGTTATTTAATTATCACATAATTAAGGACAAATTCTATTTTTCAACTTTCTTGAAATAAGACACAGTTTAGTTATATCATTGGTGAAAAGGACAACATGTCTCCACAAGCAAAATATTTCTCAGTAGGGTCAGAATCCTCTGTAGTGTCCTCTGTACGTGCACTGCCCATGCATACCAGATAATTTTTTGTTTGCTTAAGCACATCTGGCATTTTTCAGGTAGTGTATGTGGTAAGAAAGTCCCCCTTTTTTGGATGCATGTTAATGGGTCCAACTCAAATAAAAAAATGATAGTATTTTAAATTAGAGAGCAGTGCAGCATACTTTCCAAGGTAAATTTATAATGGCATTTAAAGCAAAGTACCGTTGTCTAGGAAATGTTTGTTAAATGTATAAAGATTCACTTCACTTCTGGAGATACCCTAACCTCCAAAAGGTCTTCCAGAATTGCGAGTCAGATTTTTGTTTTTTTGTTTTTTTGTTTTATGGTCTCCAAACATATTTGCTTAACATCAAAATGTAGATATATAAAAAACTTGAAGCAACACTAAGTATTTATTGGCATTTGGATCTGATACACAACTCTGAGAACAGCAGTATTTGTGAAGGGAAACCACATTTTTGGTAGAGCAATAGTATTGGAAGAAATGAAGTTTAAATAAACCCTCTGGAGCATCAGGATGCCTTCAGACACAAAAACATTTTTGACCTGTCACATCTCCACAATGGATCCTTTGAATAATGCAATACTGCAACACTTGGAAATAAGAAGGAAGACCACAAGGCACCAATAACTGCTTAGGTTTGTCACAACAAATTCAGTAAGCCGTTTTGAAACCAGTTTTGTAAACTTTTTTCAAAAGAAACAACTTTGCTCAAAAAAGTGTAAAAAAAAAAATCCTGTAAAGTACTTATTTGCTTAGTAAATAATGGAAACTTGGAAAAATAGAACTTTTGTGATGGCTTTAGGAAGAATAATAAAACGTTAAACAATAGAGAGCTAACTGAGAAAAGGCACATAGTTTAATGTGTCTCATCTTCACCAGTACCATCACCAACTCTGTGTCAAGATAACATTGAACATTGGCTTATTTGGATGGATAAATAGGGTCACTACAAAAACCCTTGATATAAAAGTTTATTGAAACAAACTAACTGGGCTCAGTGCTGAAGAAAAACTGCATAATAGGGTTCCAACAGCATGGAGTGGCAACTCCACAGATTAAGGCAGTGTATGACAGGAATGACACTCGACTGGAAGAATGAGTTAAAATGAAAAAGTCATAATAAAAAGCAATACTTAGACAGTGTTTTGCTAATGGCTATGAAGCATGTTTTTTTTTTTTTTTTTTTTACATATGCACCCTTATGATACAATGTTGAATACAAACCATTGAGTGTTGAGTTGAATATCAACCAATGTGTGTTCTAAGGACGTCATCATCCCTGTGAACCAGGAACATCACTTAACTTTTGAAATATTTTTTTGAGATACTTTTCCAGGCTTTTACCACACAATCTGTCAGTTGTTGCTTGTTTTTTATGGCTTAGTCCTGTCAGTCTTATTTTCAGCAGGTAAATCCATGCTTGATTTATTTTAGTCTGTAAATCCATTCAGCCTTATTACCTCTTACTTAGTACTCCAGTTTTTTTGCTTTCCTTTTCAGGACACATCACATGGTTGTACTGGCTAGGGGCAGTGTTTGTACAGCACTTCTATTTAATTGTCCATCTTCTCTCAGCTTCATAATTGATTGTTTTTAACCAAAAACACAGCTCCCTGTTTTTATATTGGATACACTTCTAACTGTAAATGCAGTCTGCACAGGTAAAATCTGACTGGTAGTAAACATTCACCAGCATTTATTGTAATAGATCATTGCTGGAAAACGACCTCAGGCACATGTTCCAATAGTTTAATTTGTTTCATAGTATATTATGAGCTGTGCATCAGCTTTAGACTCAAACATTTGGAAATGAAAACTGAAATTTTAATCTAATGTTGATCTAATATTCATCTTTTGATGTCAAATCCAGATATTTAAAATCTATGTCAAAAATTCAGAAATTAGCCACAATTAGATTGTTAAAATATTTTTGTAGGGAGTATATAATTACATTATAATTAAGTGTTTTTCTCTGAGATCTGAGGTTGTTTCAGCAGATCATAATAGACAAGTTACATCACTGTCAAATGTACAAAACATTAAATGAACAGCCATAGGCTCTGAAATCTTTCATTCAGGCATAATTGACATCCATTCATCCAGCCATTGTTTCAGGGGTTATGGTATCTATCTGTCTCCAGCAGTCATTGACTAAGAGTGAGTGTGCACCCAAGACAGGTCAGTCCATCACAGGACACCACAAAGACAAGTAGGAAAAGCAACCAGGCAAGCACACATTCATGCCAAAGGGCAATTTAAAAAGACCAACTAATCTAACATGCATGTTTTGGACTGTGAAGAGAAGTTGGAGTACTTGGAGAGAATACAGGCATGCACAGAAATACCACGCAAACTCCATGCAAAAAGACTCCCAAGTAAGATTTGAACCTGAACCTTTTCTGGACTATAAAACGATTTACAAGGTGTTACACTGCAAAACACAATTTTCTCCCAGTTTAAAGGTGTTGCTACTATTAGAGTTAGGGAGTAGAAAAAGCGTCCTTTTTTACTCAATAAAAATGCATTAATCATAAATTAAATTTTTATATTTATTTGTACATTTAAGTGAGAGTCTTAAATTTACATTTCATTAAACATTCCAGTATTTAATAGCAGATTTTTATATTGTAATCTAATGGACTGAAAAACCCCGTAATGTAGGTGTTTGGTTTTAATTGCATGCTTAAGCAGGAGAATAGTATTTGTAATAGTGCACTGTCCTGACAGTACAGTTAGAGACTGTAAAACTGTGGTCACCTAAGATGCATGTTCTAAGAGCTCTGCAGAGACAACACTGTGATGTATGAAGTCACTGACAAAGAAAAGGGCATGTGACAAAGAGGCAGACTATTTGATATTCAGAAGAGTGGTCTTCTTTAGAGTGACCTGAGCAAGTAGTAGACGCCCTTGCAGTTCAGTCGCTGAGGGACAGTATAAAGAGAAAACAGAACTTAGAGTTTGAATTAACTGAATACTATCAAAATTATTGATCGAAGTGTACTGAAAGGGATGCCTGCACTTCCATATGGTTATGTTAATTGGATTTTAATATTAACCAGAGCTCTTGTCAAGCATTTGTGAATACGAAGCACATTTTGAGCCTAAATCCTTCAAATTACCAATAATTGTTCTATCTAATAATGGACTACCTTTTGATTTTTAATTTTTCACACTGTTGAAAGCGTTAAAAGACCCGAGTGCTACTTGGAATTATGTGGGCTGAACTGTGTGCTGTCTTGCCAAAACACTCCTGTTTGGATTTGTAGTCTGTCCTCATGGCAAATTGCCATTTTAGATTTGCCCCAGCTGAAACTCTCTTCCATCACAAGATGTATTTCTGCTTTGAACAGCACCCAGACAAATTCAACCTCTTGCCAAGTGATCTGCAGCCAACAGTGAGAAAAGGATAATCAATAGAGATTTACAGGACTTTTCCAAGGCATGTTTGCATAACATCTTTACTGTCCCTTAACTGTACAAATATCAAAGCCTAGTTATTGAACTTTCATGAGGTCAAACACATCAATACCTCTTCCCATATTTAATTATTTAACACATTTGTGCATAAAAGGATTATGGGAAACTCTTTTATTTATCAGGGCCATAAAACTAATTTATGTTCTATGGTCAAAGGGCAAATGGAAATGATTTATGATAGACCATCATTCTACTCTTAACGTTTTGACCTTTCCTTGCTTTTGAAACAACAAAGTTTGAATTAAATTGTTGTATGGTGATTTAGTAATGTCCTATGCAAATGAAACATGAAGTAAAGGAAGTAGGTTGCAAAATTAAACATCAGATATTTAAAGGACATTTATATTGAAACATGTATAAGGTTAATTAGTGGTCATGAACACATAATTGTAATTAAATGTTTAACTCCATTGTACATATAGCTACAATAGACATTAGGCAGTACCATGCATAAAATAGAAACAAATGGATGCAACATTTGACATCAGTGCCTTTGAAAAATTATCTACTGATCGCCGTCTATTGTGCTGACATTTCCATCAGAACTGATGTATGCTCCACCTACTGAATGAAAATCAATTGGTGGGTCCTCCCCATCTCTGCCAAGATGGTATTCATTAAAGGTGAGAAGAGCACACTATAGTATAATGAGCACATAATAAAGGTACTTATAGTCCACCACAGTGCTTTCATGCTCTCAAAAAAGCAAGCACATGTTAGAAAATGCTTTGATATTCCTGAATGCAGTGTGACTTTAACCCTTTTAAGACATTTTGCATAATACCTCACACACCAGACATAACTATTTTAAGGGGGCAGGCTTTGTAGAGAATGTCTTAAACAGCTACAATCAAAGGTCAGATCTTTTTTGTTTGGTCTATGCATTTATAAAAACAATTCGGTAATGTAACAGCACTATCTTTTGAGGTACATTTCAGCAAAGATCTCCTGTCACCAGGAAACCATCTCAGAACTTGAGAGTGAAAGATGTGCTGCCTCTCATTTCAGCTCTGCAGCATGTGCATTACTAAGAACAGTTTTGCTCGTTACTTAATTACAACTTTTCTTTACTAAGGAGATTCTGACCTGTAATCAACTCTAAAACACAACCGCTTTGATAATTTTTTAGTTCATGATTTCAAATTATGTCAAGTTTGCATTAACTAAGTCTGTCATTATCATAATTATAGCTAGCATCCTTCAGCATTCAGTTTCTATGCTCCTCTAATCTGGCATAAACTTCCAGAAAACTGCAAAGCCTTGATTTCAAGGTTTTAAATCAAGGGTTGATGTATATCCTTGATTTAGTAAGTATTAAATGGAACATTGATCAACATATTGGATGTGTATTTGATTGATGATTTTAATGATGGCAGTTGACAAAATCTAAAGTTTATTGCTTGTACTTTTGCTCCACAGCACGAAATTAATAATATCTACATGTCCAAATTTGATTGAGTTAATGGAATTATTCTACGGCGGCAGCGGCTATGGGTGACATGTAAAGGAATTGTCTTTTTGCCCTCCAACGTTGTCCGTATGTGCAAAATTTCCTTATGTAAACAATAATATGCCGGGGGTTTATATTTGTAAATCTGATTATGATTAAGTCAGTGCCTCACCAGCTATGAACCTCACCACACATCACTGGTGGTAACCTACATCTAAATTAGTACTGCTTCAGTAAATTTGACCTACAAATACATATTTATATATTAGACATGAAAGGAATTACACAATAACACAAAATACAGAATGACAGTAATTAAAATTTTAACCCAGACCAAAAGCAACAAATGAAACAAAATAAGCTGAAAACACTGTCATATTTATCAAACTAGAAAGCGTGCTTCGATGAGGCTCATTCGTCAGATTAAAAGTACCTTGGGTATGAATATTTTATACCTTTTCTGTTTTTTGCGTTGTCCAGGTTAAAATTACTTGACTACTTTTCCCATTGACATTGCTGTTGCTTGACGCATTGATTGCCGGTTTTCCGCTTGAATTAAATAAAGATGTTCACCATAAAACATGTAAACAATTCTGCTTTGTGACATTTTTCTTTATCCAAGAAAAAATGTCAGTATTAGATGAAACATGCAATGCATGTAAACAATTTATAGATTTATTAAAAAATTGTCAACTTTTGAATGGAACAAAGAAATGAACTAAAGAGTGTATGGCTTGTTACAGTCAAGTTCAAATATTGGTTTCGAAAATGCAAAATCCTCATGCCATACCATCCACTTTGGCATACTGACAGTTTTTCTTCATCTGGATGGATCAGAGAATAAATAATAATAATAATAATAATAATAATAACAACAATGAACTGGTTATAATGAACCAATAATAATGAACATTAATGAACTTTCCCCAGCTGTTGTTACACACTACCCAATAAATTTTTTATTTGGGCAATATGCAAATTATAACTCTAAAAACACAATCTTAGAAAGGAAAGCAAAGCAAATAGCCCCACATCACCATAGCTGTTTTTAAACTTCAATAAAAAAAAGATTTTAACATTTTGCTCAATAATTAACCATGTTTACTTTAAAACCACAACTAAATTTGGCAGATATTTATTTTTTAATTCTGATACCTTACGTAGGACTGCAATAACTGGATGCTGAATTATTTTTGCAATAGTAGGAATAACTTCTTTTTGGAAAAAAAAATGCAAACATATGTTATTTTACATTTTTATATAAGACTTGTGCTTTTGTAGTATTATTTCTCATGGCTATCTCACTGCTAGAATCTTTCACAGTCTCATACATTATTTTTTTGATTTTTATGTAACTTAATTTCATGTTGAAAACTGATGCCATGGTACAACTGCAGTTTCAGAAAGTTATAGGAGACCCAATGAAAATGTAAAAAAAAATCACTCATTATATCTAGGTCATGAGGCAGTAAAGTAAGGGTTAAGGAAAAATGTTTACAAAAACTGTATATGTGAAACCAACCCATGTGCCTGGGGCATTCTTTTCATGTAAACACATCATCCGTTGAACCAGATGTCTAAAAATATAATTAAATATAACAAAGTTTAAAATAGAGACAGAGCATGACTTGATACAGTATGAATACCCAAGAGAATACAATTTGTATGGAGATAGAGTACAAAGCCTTACCTCCAGATTAACCTTTTAAAACATCTTTTTCATTTGTTTAATCTTTCTCCATCTTTCTTGGCAGATGTCTTCAAAATTGCATCTGATTCTGCACTATGTTGGAGAACAAAAGATAATAAGAATGATCTCAGAATGTCTTTGGGCCAAGATGGAGATGAATTTTTCTGAAACACGTTGTTTAATGAGTCATTATTGCGGTCAGCCACTGAAAATAGATGAGATAGACATTTTTATCCTGATTAACGTGCGTAATGGGTTTGCCCATAAAACCAAACTGCTCCTTCAGTGAAGCATGCTGAGACTGTCTCTCTCTCATATTTTCAGGTCGATAATGCATACACTAATCCATCAAAATTGACAGTGATCATTAGAATAATAAGGAGAGCACATATTTGATATGAAGTGTCTTGCTAGCTGTTGCCAATTGAATAAAATTGTCTGAGACAAACCTGCAACCTTAACTGCTGAAGCCAGTAACCAGAAGCCAAATGTATTAGTCAAAACCTAAAAGTTCGTTCCCATAATAAACTTTTCACTTTTAAATAAATATACTTTTTCCTCTAAATCTGGCATAGAAATAGACATGGCTTGTTGTCCCGACCTTTGCCTCAGTAGACTAACACACACAGTTAAGTGTCTGCAATGCACTCTACGTACGATCTCTATTTACAGAAGTGTTATAAACCCATTGCTAAAGGCATAAACATAATTTATAATGCAGGCTGTAGAGTTAAGGTGTGTGCCTGAACTTGGGCATGTGCTGCACATTTGGGTGAATTTTAGTTTTCCTGTGAGACATTTTTTTAAACAAACGTGTCGGAGTCTTGTGCCAAAGAGAGCTAGAAAATGTTTGTGTTGAAGCAAGATCAAATTTTTCACCCTATTAAAAATCAGTTGTGTGTTTGAAACTCGCCTTTAATTCCGAAAAATGTGACTTTTAAAAAATTCCCGCAGGCAACC
Organism: Alfaro cultratus; assembly: GCA_903066825.1. Taxonomy (NCBI): domain Eukaryota; kingdom Metazoa; phylum Chordata; class Actinopteri; order Cyprinodontiformes; family Poeciliidae; genus Alfaro; species Alfaro cultratus. The sequence goes on along the minus strand of CAEFZX010022536.1, from coordinate 414 downwards.
ATGAACTCAAGCCGATTTTAAAAAATAAAGTTAGAAAATCCAGGCTGAGATGGTAGTGGCTGTTATACATAGCATAATGAAGACCAGTGGCCACCCATGTCGAAAGGTGTCTTCATTTCATGAGCAAGAAGTCTACAAGCTAAGTGTGGAGTGTAATTTAACTAATCCAATCAGAAGCCATTCTTGTTAAGTACTTGTGGCAAAAGTATAAGCACTTACAGTATGAAAATACACATTTAACACAGAGCCCTTTACATTAGATGTACCGTATTTTCTGGACTATAAGTCACAGTTTTTTTCATAGTTTGGCCGGGGGTGCGACTTATACTCCGGAGCGACTTATGTGTGGAAATTTACACATTATTATATCATATCACATGTTATTTTCACACTAAACCGCAAGAGGGCGCTCTA
>CAEFZX010022527.1:0-16054 GCA_903066825.1 Alfaro cultratus | reverse complement strand
ATGTGGTTTTTTTGTTTGTTTGTTAGTTTGTCTTTTGTTTTGTTTTGTTTACATGAAAGCTGACAGCTATGATCAGCAAAGCTCTAAATTGCTGTCTTTGCTATTGGAGCAACTGGAGATATAGGGCCCGGAAGTTGAAGAGGAAAAAGCTCAGAGCTCTAATGTGACTGCAATTTCCTAGTATGACCAGTTGCACTTCACGGCTCAGCAGGAACTCAGCAGGGTGGTTTAAAATAGCCCCATGGCGTGTTGGTCCTTGTGGAAAAGTTTGTAAGAAAGCAGACAATTACAGCTGTATGCATTCTTTTTATATTTATATATAAAAAATATTGGTTTAGATAAAAATTTATGGGATTTACTGCTAAGGCTATATACTGTTGTGGCAAGTTAATAAACTACAAAGCTGCCTGGGGGATTTTGCTTTGGTAAACCAGCTGGACAGAGACTGTGAATGTTGAGTGACTAATTTGCTAAAACATGCATTTATTATAAATCAGATGCTCAGCTTGTTTCAAAAATGCATTACAGCTCACTCAACATTCCCCATTCACTGCAAACTATAACTTGGAGCTTTCATAGGACAAAGAGTCCTCCTAATTTTATATTAATTGAAAACATCTATTATCTACAACAAGTAAGTAGCAAGTATTTTATTGTAAAATCTTTGTTTTACAATAAAACCTTAGTTTTAAATGACACCTTATCATTTAAAAAAAGTGTCATTTACTGTCATGCAGAAAACAACATTATTTGCAGCCATAAAGCACTGCGAGCTGTAGACTCGGTAAGTATAGTGAAGCTCAGTGCGATAAGTATACTTGACATTCATTCAGATATCAAAGTGGAACAAACCAGACAGAGAAAAACTGCCTGTGATTATTTTCTCCCATAATTCTAACTGCTTTGCCATTGAACACATGAGTAGTGTTCAGTCATAATAAGGTAGGGACATGTGACAGAGTAAAAGCATTGTAAACATCATTATGCAGTAAGCACACATGCATAGGTAGTGGTCAAACAAATTATGTTTGAATGTAACTTGTTTCAACTGGCTGATTAAAAAACGTAAACTTTTATTGGGAAGTCTGACTGAATCGTTGTTTTACTTGTGAGTAAAACAAGTAAAACATTTGACTGCTTTATTGTTGGCACATTACAGATGTTGTCTGGAACCAAAAAAAAAATGAATTCATGCATGTTTTGACAATTAGAGTCAGAAAGCAAACCAACAATTATTTTTCCAAGATCTTCATCTAATTTTCATTATATGTTCGGATGATTGAGAAATAGTTCAGCATTCACAAGCTGTGGCTGGGTTTCTGCTTCAGCTTCCATTAATTGCTTCTCTTTCTGCGACGGTGCTGCTGTGTGTAATTATGGCTGCTTCTCATTTTCCAAGCGCCTCATGAATCTTTTAAAGAGCACAAGGACATGGAGAGAGTGTGCCGTGATCAATAAGAAACAAGTGCAAGTCACATGTAAGAAGCTACAGTACAGTGAAACATTATTTCCCTCCTAACAGATGTCATCTGGTTTTCTTCCCCTCCCCCATGCTTAGGTTTAAATAAAATAGATTTTAATGTCAGACAAGGGTAGCCTTAATAAGTACAAGATGCAGTCTTGAAGTAATGATTTCATTCATTAAGGGAAAAGGCTCTACAAACCAATCTAGCCCGGAGTTGAAAAGTAATTACCCACAGAACCTAATAACTATGTTGCGCTTGACAACAATGATGGCCTTCTGGTGTTTGAAATACCTGGAAATTAGTGTTTTACATTGTTGTGGAGGATTTGTACCTCCACAACATTGATTTTGAGTGTGCATGCATGCGTGCGTGCAACTTACCAGAGGAGTTGACACAATTTTAGGGTAATTTTGGTCGGCCAACCTCTTTTGGGAAGGTTCACCACTATCCTGTTTTTTGTTGATAATGCCCCTTACTGCAACTTTGAAATGATTTTCTAACCCTTATCAAACTGAAAAATGTCAGCAACCTTGTTTTTCATTTGTTTTCTCTTTTTATTTTAACAGAGGCGAGATCGGTTCCTTTTTGAGATCTTTTACCCTACTTCATGTTGCCAGAGAGGTTCTATTTACATGGTTTCTATAGTCTACAGGTCTGGCAGTAAAACAATGTAAGAGTCACTCATCAAATGGGACTGATCACAGGTTCCTAATAGAGGCTGCAACTATATTTTCACACAGGGCCAGGTTGGTTTGGATAGATTTTTACCTTTTACTTAACGAAGTTATCATTTCAAAACTGCTTTTTGTATTTATTCATGTTACTCATGTTCAAAAAAAGCAAAAACAGTAGAAATATCTCAGGGTTTTTTCCCATCACTGTCTCTGTGCACAAATTATTTATTTGACCAAAAAATAATTTATGTTAGCAAGTGAGACAAATTCTTCACAAATGAATAGCTCAACCATCATGTTATAGGGTAATAATATTTGGTTTCCAGCTACTGTCTGTCCTTCACGTTTTAGCTCTCCAGTGAATTCATGGATTAGCTGAAGTCAGGGTGTGTCATCCTGAGGTTTCACTTGACTAAGAGTGTGCAGTGAAGTAGAAGATTTCTCTCTGCAGTGTTTGATTGGATAGGTGTAAAATGGCAAAAAAATTCAGTGTTTTAAGGTCGCTGGAGAAGAGACAAAAGGACAAGTAATGCATGAATAAAAGACAAAGCACTGATTTCAGTGCCAGGTGAATATGCTCCTTCAGCAGAACCCTACATTTTTCAATTGATTGTTTAAATAAAACATTTCTTCCTAGCCTATACTTAAACACTAGCACCACTAGTTTAAAGTTTTCTATTCTGCAAAATAGCTGCTCTTCCATTGGACAATGCAAGCACACTCTGTGTCTTTGAATTTAGCATGTTTGCTGATGTCAGGTTGTTCTGAAAATTTCAGAAAGTGCTCACTCAGCTTCTAGGAATTTTCTTAGAATGTCCAAGGTTAAAGAAAGGAAAGTAAGCAGCAAGCAGCAGTTGTGTGGACAAAGATGCCTTGCTCATGTCAAAGGTCAGAGGAGGCTAGGAAAACAAGACAACATTAGCACAAAAACACACTGGTTACCACTAACCTACAGTGCATCTGGAAAGATTACATACAGTTTTTTCACATTTTGTAATGTTAAATCCTTGTTTCATATTATAGTAATTCAAAATTTTCCTCAAAGTTTTTACACAGAAATACCCCTTTGTGAAAAGCCGATAGCAATTTTTTGTGTTTTGAAAATGTATTAAAAATAATAATAATAATAATAATAATAATAATAATAATAATAATAATAATAATAATAATAATAATAATAATAATAATAATAGAATAATAATAATATTATCATTCAAAAAGACTTGAGGCTGCAACTGCTGGCAACGGTGGATCACCAAAGTATTAAGCAACAAAATAATTATTCAAATTGGATTTTTTTGCTTTTTTAAAAAAGCACATTTGAAAAACACTTCTCATTGTCTTAATTTGCGTAGAATTTAGTGGAAAGAGAACTTGGAATAAACCTATAATATAAGTATGTAACACTAATTTTCAGAAGTCAAAATTAGTCAAACTGCTCAACAGTTTGGAGCTTGAAGCAGATGGACTACAGCAGCAGGAGACCAAAACAGGACACTTGTTGATTTCAATTTAGTTGTAACATTTAGATAAGAGGTCAGTTTTTGGTGTAAAATATATAAAAGCATGAAGGCATCCTGACTTATAAGAACAGCTCAGGCTTGTGGTGGTATGTGTACATTTTTATGCCACACTTTAGACTTTATTGTAGTAGTTGAGCATATATTTTTATACAACAGCCTGAGTATAGCTGCTGGTCATGTTCTTACTAAAATTAGCTACTTACTGTCATTGTTTTCCTAATAACATTGTTTGGTTTTTTTTGTTGTTTTTTTTAGAGTAACATTTTTGTAAAATGGTGTTCCTAAATTAATTTGATGCATGCTGATTTTTTTTACTGATAAATTATGTCAGTCATCCTGGACTGCAGCAGAGAATCCTTTGTTCAGTTTGCCATCACTGTGCTGTTGTGGTGTGGCTGCATGCGTGTGTGTGTGGGGGGGGGGGGTTGTGTGTGTGTGTGTGTGTGTGTGTGTGTGTGACTTCAATGTAATTACACTGATCTACATCACATAAAAGGGAATTTTAAACACAAACTGAATAGCTGAACAGCTTACAGCAGATGAAAGCTGTTCATATTTACCTCATTTTAAAATATGAGGTAAAATGTCTCTGTTATCACCATGTTAAGCACTGAGCTAAAGTTTCAGTGATGCACAAATATGATTCTAGATGTTTACTGTCTACTGGTTTCACTTTTAGATGTAATGAAGCAAACAGCACTCCAGCAAATAGACAAACTAAAACAAATTTGCTGTACTTGATGTTAAGTGCAGACATTTCATCATCTGCATTGGTTTCTATGACAACAAGAGGATAATCAAAAACAGTGTGTAGCCTAGACCTGGACTGACCCATGGCGACGCTGCAATTCTCTTCTAATTTCCTTCTGCAATTAAATTTCAGGTCCCTGCTGCAACACTTCTGATGAGCCAAGTAACCAGTTGGCTCTGGATTTATGTTCCCACTTGACACCTTTTATGTTCCCAGTTGAAAAGCTCAGTGCAAAGATGCTTAATCAGCCTGCAGTGTTTGAACTTTTCAGATGGTTTTCACTACAGTCTTTTAAAATGCATTTTGCATATTTCTTCATTGTTGACTTTCATAGTTTTTTCATCAGTTGAGAATAATTGAAAAGCTTTGAAAGGCAGAGTAATCCAACCTTGACAATTTGCCTGCATAGCAGGCAAATAGTTTTGATATTATAATTTAATAGTATATTATGAAATGTTGTTTATTTGTACTGAACATCTAGGCAAAATAGGGCAAACATAAAAAAAAATATTGTAATTTGTTTTTTGCACTCCCAGAACAAAGGCTCAAAATTTAGTTTTTGTTATATCGATTGATTTTTTAAGGACAAATGAATAGGGGATATGTTTGATGTGAGCCTTAAAAAACATCCTCAAATGTTGTGACTTCATCTAGAAGCTTCTAATATGGAAAGATTCCTTCCAATACCACCCTGTTTGTGATAAGTGGTGCTTCAGATCTGTATATATGTTGCGAGTGAATAACATTGGCAAGCTGGGTGTGAAAGTTTCATCCAATCTGTGCTGCAGATATTTCAGTCAAATAAATATTTTTAATTTCTGTCCTCACCGTGTTAAATTTAACTAAGACACCTCAGTCTGTAACAAAACAGTTTTCTTAAGTGAAACTGGGTTATTTTTTCATCAGGAGGCCAAGCCAATCCATCCTTGGAGACAATGTAGACAGATTATTTTTTTTATTTCACTAGCCCTGCTCACTGTGAATTCCCACTAATGTAAACACTCAAGGGATCATGAGCCGAGGTAAGAAGCTAAGTTTAAGCCTTCACCTTTGATGCACCTCTCATTTCCTCTGAGGACATTGCTGTGATTGATCCCCTTCGCTGAGACAGGGCCAATAAAGCGAGGCCCAATGAAAGCTTCCCATGTAAACCATCTAATTGATTTCACAGTAAGATGTCAATCCTAAATGCTTGTTGTTGCTCTGCAGCAGAACACTAATTAATGAGTGTTTGCTTGAAATGACAGAGATGCCAGTATGTCATTTTTTTTTTTATTATTTTGGGCTTGTTGCCTCTCAAAGATAATGATTCCATCAGTATTTTTATCAGACTTTCATAATAGGAGCAATTTGACTGCTTGTCAACACTTGAGCTGTTTTCCCACAGGCTACACATCCAAGGGTTTCAGTTTGCTCTGTTTATCACCATGTTACAGGAACCCAGAAGAACGTAAGGCATCATCTAAAGAAAGCACTTCTTTAAGCCACGTTTTAGCCTTCAAAATAAAAGCATGGATGGCTTTCTGTTTGTTATTCTTTCTTTAATGTTAAAATAAGTAAATAAATTAGTTCTGCCTTAAATAACTTGATGTGAGCAAACAGTAGCTAACAGACTGCTACTGAGACCCCACAGCCTCACAGCTCTACAGAGACACTCTGAGTAATGAGCAGAAATATGTTTGATTTCATGTCGCAAGCTGCTTTTTAATAATTCAAGCCTCAATGTAGGCAACTCTTGAGAAATGTCACACAAATCAATCGTTCGTTATTGTTTTTTCCTCGTTCTTTCGTGTTAATCCATCTGCTGTTACCATGGAAACATTCACACGAAACAACACCCAAAGGTATTTCTGAATCTCAATTTGCCTTTCGTCAGGGCAGAGCTCCATCATTGTCCTAACAAAACTGGTTGTTTTGGCTCAGGCTATTGTTCTCTCCCTTTCCCTTTTTTTTTTTTTTTTTTTTTGTAAATCGAGCGCAGCCCTGTTTCATTAATAGGGAGTGAAATATGTTCTCAGTTGGAATCAGCGTCAGTCAGGGTCGACAAATTGCCAGCATCACTTGTGAATTTATGCTCTTGAACATGTGTGCCATGCCATTGCCAAACAACAGTCAATCACAATCATTTACGCAGCCAACTGAACATTTTCAGAATTGTTACATTACAACTGCGATTTCGAGTATGTTTTATTGGACTTTTTTTTGTAACAGGCCGACACAAAGTAAACCATAATTATTACAGTTATATGCTACTTTCAAATAGAAATAATAATGTAAAAAGCATATGCAAATGTTTTCACCTGCCTTCCCCATAATAAAAGCTTGTCTGATTAATTAGTCTCACTAAAATCATGAAACATGTCTTTCTTGAGAAAGATAATTTATTTCTCAAAGATACTTATTCTTTTTATATGAAGAGGCTGTAATATTTTTGAAGCATTCACAAAAGAAGTTGTTTTGGAACCACTGAACAATAGTGGGAATCTAAATTTATCATCTATGTCTGTCTCACACCCCTTCACTTCCAATGTCAATTTCAGTTTTAGCTCAGAGTCCCTGTTTCACAGAGAAACATGCTGAGAGCATTTACGCATAAACAATCTGTCCTGTTATTCTCCTAAGTAGACAAAGACATGCTGACACCAGTCACTTAATTCAGTCTTATAATAAATTGCTTCCCATAATTTTCTATTTTCATGTGTAAAACATTTTCAAACTTGTGTCATTTGTCTTTCTCCTTCTCAATTAATTCTCTTATTTGTTCAACCGTGTAGCTTGATTTTTTTTTTTTAAATGCAGACAAATTCATTTAAAAAAAAGAAACATAATCCAGAGCTTAAAAATGGAAACTGCATTATTTAAAAGCAGAACATATGTGACATATTGACAGTGCTATGTCCTTTAAAAGATAAAAAAACAAAAACATGTTTTGTTTCAAGTCCAACAGGTATTCGGTCTGCGTGGATGATGTTGTTTTGCCCGCATGTGATTGATGGATGAATGCTGACAGTGATGCCATCAAACAGTCAGAGCGCGCTCTGAACAGAGGTAGGATGAAATGTGTCAGGCTGAAGGTTCTGAGGCTACTGCTTCATTTACAATTCAGTATCCAGAGTCAAGTCGCGCACCAGATTGAGATTAGTCAGCGCCTATCCCTAATGAATTGACCATAAACATTCTCTGTCCGTACTGGAGCACGCTGAAGACGAGGACAATGCTCGGAGCTTAAGTGACTAGTGTGTGTTTAGAGACAGCAGAATTGGTGCATGCGTAAATGCGAAAGTGAGGTTCTCTTTAAAGTGCAAAGCTTTTAAGGTTAGAAATGGACTTTGACAGAGTGATGAAAACCTTTATCACAGCCATCAGGAAACAACTACAGATGGTGCTGTGTGAGCACCTCATGGAGAAGAGAAAGAAGCAGGACGGATTATTACGTCTCCATGCAATGACTTCAGATTAGAGCAACAGAGCAGCATTTATTTATTTAAGATTTAATTAACAACAATAATTTGCTTGCACAAAATATGTTAATTTTATTCCACATCACTAATGTATGGAGAGAGAAAAAATAATGAATAATTCATTGTTTACTTCTGAATGCATTAAGTGACGGATAGCAAAAGATTGATAAATGCTAGTTAGTCTGTTATTCTGAAATCTTCAAATCTAATTCATTTTTCACTTTCTACAGTGACAAAGTGTACATGAAGCCTTCATATTTATCAAGAAGAATTAAAAATATTTAATTGATTTTGTGATGGTAGCATTAACATTTGTAGCAATCTTATCCCATTACAGTATGCCTAAACATCAGAGAGAATAAAACATCTAACAACCCTCTAGTAAAGATTATAAGCTTGGTTCCAATGCTCTGGAGGACAGAAGGTTTTCTCCGTCTTCTTTTTTTCTACTTTTCCTTCACTTCCTTCTTTTCCTCCTCCTCCTCTGCCTTTAGATTTAATTGGATCCTTTTTTTCAAAGCCGAGTGAATGGACAAAAGGGCTCTTCTATATAGATATTTCTATCTGTCAATGCATATCTTTCTGTTGGTCTCTATCTAGCAATTAACAAAGAGCTGAAAGAAAAATAATCTTCAATAGCAAGGCAATTGCAGTTATTAATGTGGAAAAATGAGTTTGCTTCTTTTGAATGATTTACTTTTGTATAAATCATACCACTCTTTAGTGTGAATACAAGAAAAAAGGAAGAAAATAAAAAGAGATGGTGGACCATGGACATCAAGTGGGAAATGGACCTCTGATTTTTTTTTTTCTCTTCTCTGCAAATTGTGCCTTTTTGTGAGATTTCTTTTTGCCTGACAGGAGTATTTACTCTAATTCAAAGCTTTCACAAGTCATCCAAATGTGTGTTTAGCCATGTTTTAAGAACCATGGCTAAGTGCTGCATATATCAAAAGTAACTTGAAGCGTTCAAAAAGTCAACAATAAGATATCTTTATCTGCCGAAAAGTACAGTTTTAAGAGGCCTAACCAGGGATAGAGCAGGAGATGTTTTTTCAAGGAAATCTGTGCAAATATTACCTATTACAAATGTGGGATGCTGATGGGCTCTGACCAAATGATTGAATGCTAAAATTTAATTACAAGGATCTTCAGCAAAGTATTTGTTTGAAAGTGTTACACTTCTCCAGACAGTATTCTAATGTTATTTTCTCACTTTAACATAGTTTGTTTTCAAGTTGTTGTGTGCATATTTTAAAATATATGCCATTTTGAAACTACTTATCATAATCTCTTCACCAGAACCTGGCATGGGAGTGTAAATATTATATTCCTCCATGAAACTGCATGCACATCTTTAGCCAACTCTCCCCTGATCAATTATTGATGAAGAAAAACAATTTAAAGCCCAGTGAAAAAGGAATGACAGAGTATATTGCTCCTGATGTGAACCTTTGTCAATCGTCAATATCTCAGCAGAAAGAAACTCTTTTTTTATTACGTGGCCTCTGTTGCATGACCGAAAACAATTTCCAAAACAGGTGAAAGGAAAAAAGTCACACACAATCAATGAGGTAGTTTCAGAGCAATGGACCCATGCAGAATTAAGATAAAGAAAAAGACCAGACTATGAACAAATGGGGAAAAAAAACATATAAGCACCAGACCTGCGACCTTTCAGATCTCAACAATAGAATTCAAATAAAAAAATTAAATTACATCATCATCACCTGAGGAGAAAGATAACTGGTTCATGAATGTTGGTGTGTAGTGTAGGTTAGATTCATCTGATATGCCATTAACAATCACCTATTTGTGTGTTGGGAAAATATACTTGCAGTATGTTTTTGTGTTTATATGTAGTTAATGAACTGGCACCTGCAAGCTGCATCCAGGGATACCTTGGAGGCATTGCCATCATCTGCTGTAATGGATGCTTCCTTAGTTCCTAGCCCTTGTATTGTATTTGGCTAGTTAATGCTCTAAGCCGAATGGAGTAAACTACTTGAGTACAAATGGGAATATTGCTTATGTTAAAAATAAAAAAAAATTATTATGTTGAAACCACACAAATTGAACTTTCCTATCCAAGATCAGAAAATGAGGATAAAAGATTGAAGAGGAAAATGTTGACATTCACCTTATTGACACTCAGGTTATTCTGGAAGATCCCGAGGCATTTCTAGGTCAGGAGGGACACTTAGTCCAGCAAAATTAGACTCTAGATCAGAACTTATGTACCGCTGGAACATTCCTGGACCATCTTAGTTGAGTTTTTCAGCTGAAAATGGAGGCTCCACTAAAGGGAGGTTTTGAATGAACAAAAACCTCTCTATTTCTAAGTTGCCATCCTAGTTGATCAAACTGTAAGTAGACAGTCTATCCCTGACTTAAAAAAAAATGAAAATTTTAAAATGATTTGCCCAGTCTTAAAAATCAACAATGGAAATCCTGTCAACAGTGCCTGCATTGCAAATCTTAAATTGTCATTGCTTTTACAGTTTGAATGGTTATTGTCATAACTACTGCACTTTATTGTCAATTTGTTTGTATTTTATTTATTTTTAATGATTTTTTTTGCGTGTGTGTTCTGTTTGACTGGCCACTATGGCATGCTTCTTCCTTTCTTGGCCAGTTCACTCTTGTGAAAGACATCTTGATCTCAGCAGGTTTTAAATATAGATTTAATAGAAAGCAAAAAATATGACTTAATTTTCAGTTGATAACGCAACACAAGACTTTGATCCTGTGTACGTTTAGATGTTGCTTAGGCAATAAGTGATTTGACTGTGAAAAACATTGAAACAGTTTGGGACAAGTAAAACAGAGAGAGTTATTCTTAAACCACTGGGAGATTAACTGGCTGCTTAAAGTCTCTGAAACCTGCGAATGCTTTCAGTTACGTTACAGCATCATCTGCTTACATTTGGCACTGAAAATGTTTACAGCTTTCATGTAAGTGTAAACCACTATTTTTGCTAATGGAAGTTCTGCAATCCATTGCAGTACTAGGTTTTCTCCTCGCCCTTCCTGCGCTCAGGATTCATTATTAAAATCCTTTAAATTCTTTTTTCTCTTCTACTTTCTATCCTTTTGTAACATTTAGGTGGTAGAGAAATGGTGTAGGTGGAAACATTTGTTCAGTGTATTAAAATATGAGCGTCGGAAGAAAGGGAAAGGTGCAAAGCATTGCAGGCCAGCTAGAGGAGGGTCTGAAATCCTGACACATGTATTCAATAGTAACATTTAAATTTACATTACATTAAATTACATTTATTTACATTAAATTACTACTATTTAACTGTCACAACTTTTGTGAGGAGAAGGTTCTGAAGCTGACTGCAAGAAGGAGATTATTTTTATGCTGAACACTATGATGTTTGGAGAAGGTCTTGTTTGGTCCAAAGGGTCCTGGTTTTGCTCATCTTATGCTTTGCTCATGGTAAGGATGAATTTATGAAGCCATGAGAACAAATCACCATTTGTTAGCATGAAATTGTCATGAGAGACATTATGCAGTGATTGTTCAGAACATAAAAATGGGCGTGGCAGAGTCCATCAATATGGTAGAGGTTGCTAAAGTATTTTAAAAGGTTTCCATGGCTTATGCTGAAAACTCTTCAGAGTTTGGCTGTTGTGGTTGATGTTCTTCTTCAATGTCTGAAGAGCAGATCTTTACCACCAGAGAATGGTCTTGGATGTGTGTTTGGCTGGTCTAGATATGTTTTGGGGATCTCAAGAAGCATCCATCAAGGCATTTTGTTGAGGTCTTTTGGGACTATTTGATACTGGGGTTGTTTTCAATGAGTACTTAGTTCTTATATGTAAAAAAAAAACCAAGAGATGTGTCCACACTCACAGCTACAAGTTGAGATTGTTCCCAGAGAGGATTGAACTCTTCCACTGCTGTCCATGTCCATGATTCTGTTTGTGGTGTTCAGGGAAAGAATCTCTAGGTGTATTGGAGTGTGTGTTTCATTTGGGAATTTCATTCGCTTAATGTTGCTTTTGATGGACAATGCAGTTCTTTTGGTGTACCCAAGCAATAGCCATCAATTTGCACTGGAACTGTCTGTGGCAAAGTATGAAGTTGTTGAGAGTCTCTCCTTCTAAGTCTAAGAATGGGGATCTCAGTTGCCATTAAGGGTGACAGCTTCTTTTTGCTTTTATATTGTCTGAAAACTGGATGAAGTGGGAGACGGATAGACAGATTGTGGAAATTGTCTCTATAAATGTGAGAGATTCTCCAATCTGTTTAAGTGAACAAAGAATTTAACCATAAACCAAAGCTCTCACTTAAGTATTTGACCAACTGTCAGTTGGTCATGAGAACTGATTCACAATCAATAAACTAAATACCTGGATAGAAGCAGCTAAAACAAGCTTCATCTATATAGATTAGCCTGACTTGACCAACAGAGAAACTCAGTCATCTAAGTGAAGCTCAGTGTACACTGTTTCTCTGCATCAAAGTGAGGCAACATGGTTTGGGCATGTGATAGAGACAACCTAGTATACGCCTCCTGTCAAAAATTTGCAACATATCCCACTTGGAGGAGACCCTGGGGGCAAACCCTGAACCCGCTGGAGGGACTATAAATAGCTCATCCAGCCTTTGAACACCTTGGGATCCCTGGAATGAGCTGGAGAGTAATGCTGGGATGAGGAATGTCTGGGGTTTCCCTTCCAGATGTAACAACCCAATCTCAGGTAAGCAAAAGATAATTAACGATTGAATATTAATGTATTTTGCTGATAAGAAAACAAGGATCTTGTTTATTTTTATGTATTCTGTTCTCTTATAATTTCCTTCCAGACCTTTATCTCTACCTTAATACTGCAAAACATTAGCTAACTAACTAAAGCTTAAACAAAGTGTACAATTTTGAAACATTTTCCACCTTGTCTGCAGTGAATAACTCAGTCTCCTTCTTACCAGGCAATGGACGTCAATGTAAATGGAGCAATGCAATAAGGTAACCCTGTGTTTAACAATTTAGGGTCTGGGTTCTCACTCTCAGTTATACTTGGCAAATGTTTATCAGATGACCTCCTGATTACACAGTGACAATGAGCCCGGCAGGCGTTAAAACCTCCCTCCATACCTCTGCTCTCTCCCATCCTTCCCTGCAGTGAAGTGTGAACATTAAAGTGAATGTGGAGGAGGAGTTCTTGTGAGGGGGGGAGGCAGGCGGAGAAAGAGAGTAAGACAGCAGCAACCCAGGCAGACAGCGACAGATGCTGGTAGGAAAGAGACGTCTGTACAAAAGGAATCAGCATGATAACAGCATTGGTCCCATGGGAGTGTTGTACCTAATCGGAGAAGATTGGGAGGCTTTGGATACTGTCCAGCATCATCAGTCCGGTAGGTTTTCTCTGCAGCACCCATGACTGATCTGCACCCTGCTGTTGCTGGTTATGCAAGATAAAAATAAACCATTCTGCCAAACATTCAGTATCCTGATCTTTAACATGTATTTGTTCACATTTCTTCACTACAAACATAGCTTATCTTATCATATCTTAACTTTGACTCTCATAGTGTGGGTGTTTGAGTCTTGTTTCTTATTTAGGATGAAGCTTATTATTTTGAGGCTCATATATTTCCACTGACTCTGGTTTTGGCTGTGGTACACCCCCGTCAATCTCTTCATCTCTCTTTGGATTTCCTGTTTCCTTTACTCTTTTACTGATTCCTTTTCTATAACTAATAATTACACCTCCAAATACATCACACAGAGCACAACCAAAGCCTCTGAATTTTACTGCATGTCTAGTGTTGCATGCACCAGACCATGAAGCATCTGCTCATCTGTCCCCATTTCCTCTGATCCCAGAGATCCTGAAACACGTCCAGCTCTGATTGAAGTCTTACCACTGGCATATTCCTGTAGACTAACATTTTATATCAGTGCAAATTCCGTAGCCTTAAGGATAACAAGGTGGGTTTAGCGCTGCCTAGATCTGGAACGGAGCTGTGAAGTAAATTCCTCTGCAGCAGCAGGCAGCAGGTGTTATCCCCTTTATAAAAATTTCATCGAGGCATTCCTGCATCTGTTTTTTCAATTGGTGACTGGAAATAACTTGACATGTAATGTTGTACTTTTCCATTACACTTATAACATTTTTTAAAAAGCAGATGATAAACATGTCCATTGTTTCCTAAGAGATTGAAAAAAAATGTTAATAATCTCTTTATTTAACAGGCAGCTGCGACTCAAGAATCTTTCACGTTGGTGTTTTCAGCCTGCCCTTGCCGTCTCTTTCGACATTCATTTGATTAGGTTGATGAATAGCCTCCCATTAAAGCATTATCAAACATAATCAAGCTGCTCATTTTCTGTAGAGAAAATTTCATCTTTTTCCTCCTCATTGAACCTGCTTGGTTCCTGAATGAGGTTGGTAAGCAGCAGTGACAGGCGTGGGTTGCTTCCTTTCTCTGATCTCATTAACGATACAAAATTGCAACTGTAACATAAATACCGCAGTGCTAACGACATAAAAAGAAAAAGACAGTAGTTTGTGTAGCTTGAAAGTTTCACATGCTTCAATTTTAGAGCACAATTGCACTCAAATGCTATTACAAAGAGCACAATTTCTAAATGAAGTGCATTGCTTTGAGAGTGACTTCATATTGATTGCTTTTGATTTTCTTCTGAAAATCAATGGCGATCTCAAAGAGCAAGTTGGTCCTATAAGTCTATTCACTGGAAAAGAAAAAAAAAGATTTTCTTTAAAAAATGAAGAGTTGATAAAGACACACTTGAAACAAATACACCCCAGTCCCTTTGTCCTGTCCTTTACATCCTGCAGCATCAAAGCCCGATGATCACCCTCAGAGCAAAAATCCGCCACTCAAAGTTGTGATGCAGAACCAGCAATAAAAACAAATATTGGTGCTGATAAATAGGTGTCTGTGGATTATAGGTTAATTGCAGATATTGCCTCATTTCACAAATGATCTAATTGCACAATTAGAGAAGATGATCATGCGTAATTAGAATTTTGCATATCCTCTTTGTCACCGTACATCCATTACTTCCTTTAGCACCTGTAATTATAAACTGGCTTTTAACGATTAACTGCCAAAAATGGCCTCGTTATAGTAAGGGAAATAATAAATTACAAACCCTGTTGTTTTTTAGCACCTTTTAACACAAAAAAACAAACACTCTCTTTGTTGGAATATAAACGTGTTTAGACATATTTTGCTGTGTGTGTGAGACTCTATGATTCACCTCCAAGTGGACCACTTTAGTTTCAATTTTGTACCGATGGCTGGCTGCTGTGCGATGTGAAATGAGGGTACCTATGACATGAGAGCAGTTTGACGTCATTGGAGACATTACTTTACCCGATCCTGCACGTCAGAGGGTTCAATATGACATTGTTTCAGGCCAGAATATGACAGAGACGAGTGGGTCCTTTAGTGCTGATCGTTGGTAGGGATCAATGCTTCTATATAGCCGTGGCAGGAAGGGAAGCATCCCAGTATCAACGAATGAGCTCCTGCTCTTTTTGTTTTTGCTGAGTAAATTTAAGCAGAGCACTCAGATAGTGGTGGGTTAGAGAAGCGATCCATTCAATTACGGTGGAGTGGAGCTGAGCTCGGGCACAGCGAGTCGCTTATTGGTCCAATTACCTCTTGAAGTCAACTGCAGCAGTGCATCACATAATTATATAGCATCAAAACACTAAGGATACAACTGGCAGAAAACAAAAAAAAAAAACTATTATTTGATTAAAGATAAATTTATCACTGTTGCTAAATTTGAACATTTACATTTGCTTTGATCAGTTTTTCATATTGATGATGTCGCTCCCTGCACAGACTTCTAATTTTATCTGCATCTATCAATCAATCAATCAATCAATCAAGTTTTATTTGTATAGCACATTTTTCAGCAGCAGGCATTTCAAAGTGCTTTACATCACATCAAAAACAGAAACATAATGCAACATAGAATCAACAGTAAAAAACAATAAAAACAACAATTAAGAAAAAAAAAACAAAAAAAACATGACATTTAGTCAAGTTCCATCAATTAATCTATAATTGAGGATGTTCCAAATGAAAACCTAAACAGGGTTGGTTTTTTGTAGAAATTGCATCCATAAAAGGTTTACCGATTACACTCTTACTGTGTTAAATGGGACAGAATAACTATTGCTATTTTTA
>CAEFZX010022525.1:0-15235 GCA_903066825.1 Alfaro cultratus | reverse complement strand
TGATACAGCAACACAGTGTCGACACAGTTTGGGAAATGTGCCATACACCCAATGGGGCCTCATCTGCCCATCACTACATGACGGCTCATCTGAGGACCAGGTGAGCCGTCATGTGACTCGGCTGGAACATCTGATTAGCTTCCAACCAGAACCAGAACCAGAACCTGGGTGAAGGAAAAGGTCTTACAGATATAAATCTTCAGCCTCAATACAAAAGATGGATGATTTTTATTGAAACATTTTCTTAAAAAGTCAGATTTTTTTAGAAAAGGATCTAAAAATAGTTGACAGTTTAGAAATTTTGGCCTTTAAATTTAGAGTTTTTACTCCAAAATGTCGTTGAATGAAGAAGCTTAGTTAAAAAAAATAATTTAATTTATGAAAAATGAGCCTAAAAAAGGGAAAGTGTTTGTCTGCATCGGCCGCCATATTTGCTCCATTCAGAGGACTGCAGATGGACCCTGGACCGAACTTTGACCCCCTACTGCTCCCACAGGGTTTCCTCTGATCTGGATTTAGCTCCATCCATCTTCCCTGTCCCACAGCATGATGCTGCCACCACCATGTTTACATATTCAGGCCTCACTTTTCAGATTTGTACTGTAAACCTTGACTGTTGTCCACCAAACAGGATCAGTACGGCGCCCCCCAGTGGACATGGGGAATGTTCTTCCTTTGCGTTTCCTTGCAGTAAATCAGTAAATCCATCGGCTCCATTTTATCTCCAGTCAGTGAAAACAAACCAAAAACAGCTGAGAGAAACTTCTGGACTGGTCATGTTTGGTTTTGAAAATGATTTTCATCTGGGGCCCCGGGGCCCAACAAACAGCAGGAGCTTCATCAGTCCTGTAACACAGCTGTTAGCTTTAGCATCATCATTAGCTTTCATCATACCAATGGTAATGATTTGATGTTTCAGTGCCAAATTATTTTAACCATCTGATTTCCACTAAAGTTTAGATCTTATTATGGAAATAGTTTTTATGTGTGACTTTCAGTGTTAAAAAACCCTCCATGTCCCCCAGGGGGCGCCGCAGACCTGGCCTGTTAGCCTGGGCTTGTTTCTGTTAGTGTTGGTCGTACTTTGATCCCAGCGTCCCTGAACGCCTCGCCGATGCTCTGCAGGAAGTCGGGCAGCAGGTCCAGCAGGCAGGTGGCCATGAAGACGCCTCCAGAGAAACAGCTGATCAGGGCCAGCAGGCGGCGCCGCCGCTCTAAAACACACACACACACACACACCCTCAGCATCGCTCAGCCAGATGGTCCGGAGTCCGGACGGAGCAGAACCGGCCGGTACCTGGGTCTGCGCCACAGCGGCCGCCTGCCCTGACAACGCAGAGCGGGACGAACCCGAACAGCAGCGTGATGGACAGCAGAACCACCAGCGCCACCAGT
Source organism: Alfaro cultratus (assembly GCA_903066825.1). NCBI lineage: Eukaryota > Metazoa > Chordata > Actinopteri > Cyprinodontiformes > Poeciliidae > Alfaro > Alfaro cultratus. The sequence continues at coordinate 13,840 of CAEFZX010022525.1, read as the reverse complement.
TTGATCTCCAGAGCCGGGAGGTCTGCCGGGTCGACCCGCAGCGCCGCCGGGCCCCCCCCGGGACGCATCAGGACCGTCATGGCTGCCTCAGAGTCCGCAGCAGCCTGGCCTGGACCGGAACCAGAATCTGTCAGAACAAACGCAGCTGTTAGCATCCAGGGTTCTGGAAACAAACCAGCTGCAGGTTGAAACTTTTCTGAAAACAATTTCTTGAAATGTCAACATGTTTAATCTGAGACTGGAAATCTGTGACAAGATCGCAGTGCTAGCTGCAGCTAGCATAGCATGTCACCACTACAGCTAGCATAGCATGTCAGGGATGCTAATGCTAGTTATCATAGCCACTGATGGCAGAAGTTAAACGGTTTTCCTGTAGTGTTTGCTTGTTTCTCTGCCATTAGCACTTTTAGCAGTGAGGACATGAGAATGGTTGGCAGCGCTGAGCCCCGCCTCCTGGCTCTGATTGGTTGGTTTTGGTCGTTAGCGGTTCCTCAGGCCCCAGTCTGCATGTTTTAGATGTTCCTCTAGTCCAGTGACTGAGAATCTCTGGTCAGCAGCAGATTATATGTCACAACATGGAGGCTGATTAAAAATGAAACTTCCTGTTTCTCATTCCGGGATTCCAGACCGGATCCAGATCCCGAATCGGATCCTTCTCCAGATCCGGAACCTTGCAAAGTTTTCCTGGTGGTTCTGGATGGGTTCTAGAAATGGAAAGAAGCTGAATGGATCAGAACCTTCAAACCAGAACCAGAACCGGGAGTTTAGATCCTTCATGTATCTTCAGTCATCGGGTTCTGTCTAAAAAAGTTCTGACCCAAATAGAATCAGAAGTTTGGATCTGTACTCACATAACCTGAAGTTGGATCAGAACCATCAGAACTTTCCTGCTGAGTCTTCGGTCCGTTTACAGTCGGAAACAGACGGATTCAGACGCGAACCACGACTTTTCCCACTTTGGTCCAAAGAATAATCACGCGAGAAAACCCGAACCTTGGTCTTCCCGACCCGGTTCGGTTCAGACGTGACCCAGCTGCTGTCAGGAGGAACGTTCTTCTCCTGACTGGGATTTATGGCGGACAGTCCGGGAAGTTCTGACTCAGTTCCCATCAGCGGATCCCGCCTCAACCAGGAGCTGACGTCAAACACCTCGCAAAGACACAGCAGCACACTTCCGGTTTTCAAATTAAGAGAAAAAAATCGGATGCAATTTTTTGCACTTCATTACATTTTACTAGACCTTATTATTTTTATTTGATGAGAAAAATGAAAAGTATTTCAGCATCAGAAAATCAGTGAGAGGAAACAGATTAAACCTTTCTGGGGTTTTTCCTCGTGCTTTTATTTTGAAGATGCCACCGGTTTTCCGGTGTAACCGTGTGTAACTTCCCTCATCAGCAGCCGAAGGAGGAACCATCCAGCCGGAATCCTGGAATAGTGGGAGTCACTGACCAGAAAGGTCAACGACCCGCAGAACCAGAACCAGAACCAGAACCTGGAACAACCAGGTCAGGTCACAGCAGCAAGATTTATGTTTTTATGTTTGTGAAGAACAAAAACACACAGAAGAGCCAACATGAGAGCAGAAATAAAAAATCATAAGGACAAAATGAGTGTCAAAGAAATTGCCAAAAACAAAACAAACAAACAAACAAACAAACAAACAAACAAACAAACAAACAAACAATTGCACAAACTGTGACATTATGGAGCCTCACAAAAAATAATTTAATACCAATTATCAGCAATCTCAGAGAACATTTCCATGTTGTCATTTCTGTCCAGCTGGATGCAAATGTTGCTTAAAATCTGGTTTCTTTTCCAAAATGATTGTTTGTTGAAATTTTGTTTCGATAATGAATAAATTGATAAATAAAACCTTTAGAATCACTTTGCTGAAACCCAAACATGACATGTTTCAAAATGTTCTTCAGTCAACAGTTACAGAAATGTTGCCTTAATACTTCGGAGAGAGGAAACATGCAGAACAGCTAGGACTCAGGTCAAAGGTCACAACAGCTGTTGAGCCGACCTTTAGCAGAACAGATTCTGTGTTTGGGTTTAAGGAAAGAAAGCAATTATTATAAAATGTTCTTATTGATTTATATAAAGTTTTGCTTTTAGATTAGTAACCACAACAACAAGGCCTGACGGTGAAAATGTGAGTTTTATTGAAATTACAACCCAAAAAGAAATATAGAGAAAATATGGAACGATATGATGTTTCAAAAAGGGACTGGAGATTTAAAAGAAGTGAAGAATCCAATTTTTCTATTCGAAATAGAAAGGATAAAAAAAAAATTAATTAGAGTAGATTTCTTAATATAATGACTCTTGATGGTCATTATTCCACTTTTTCAGGTTAAGATAAAGACTGGTTAAAAAGATTTGACTTATTTAAAGATAATGTAGAATCATCCGTCAGCGATAAGATCATTATAGCAATGGAGTGAAACAGAGAACATTTATAGAACGAGAATGAAGAATTTTAGATCATTTAAATAAAACACAATGAGCCTCCAGGAAGGAAACAGGATTCCAGTTCATTCCTGACTGGAGGAAACATGGAGGGAATCTCCTCCATTTCTAACCTTTAGTGTCCACAGCTTCACATCCAACACACTGAAAACTTATTTCCACTCATTGGCCTCCAACCCACTGACATTTTACTCAGATTTTTATTGATATTTTGTTGTTTTTTTATGCTTTATTTTATGGTTTCTTTAAAGTTAAAGCGTTTTATAACAAAGTTGACGATTTTCTCAGGTTAGCTAGCAAAGCATTAGCAACCGGCTGGCTAAAGATGGTTTCTTGGGGTTCCAGAAGTGGCGGCAAATCCTTTTACGTCATCATCATCGGGTTGAAGGGTGAAGAACTGCGGCCATTAATGTGGCCATTAGTTTCTCAACTTGTTGTGATCACTTGTTATTTTTTGGCATCTTCCTGGGATTAAAATCATTTTACAAGATGGAAAAGCTCTTCACTCTTATGTTAGGATATGCAAACATGAGTCCTGGTAGTGAGAGCTCGGCGCAGGACGCCATCTTGGCTCGGCGCAGGACGCCATCTTGGCTCGGTGCCTTGCCTACAGCGGGGAAGTGACGTCAACAGCGAGGTTATACAGGATTGGCCGCCGGAAGGTCGGCTCAGAAAGTTGGAGGGAAGACGAGAAAAAAAAAATTCAAGTTGAATTTAATACCGTTATTTAGAAATGAGATTTTTTTTAAATCGTATCTGCTTTGCTCATCTTTCTGATCCTCTTAATTCCTCAAGACCAGAAAGAGATAAAAGACCATCTGGAAGAAACTGCAGCAAGAAACCCTAAAATCTCAAATCATTAACATGTTTTAGTTTTATGTTTTATTTTGTATTATGCATATTTTTTGTTACAAGGACATTTATTTTTAAAAATTCTAAGTAGGAAGTCGAATCCAACATGTCAGCTGGGAGGCGTCCTAAGAAAGCAAGTGGCTGTAGTTTAAAGAATCGGTTTAATGACCTCATTTAAAGGGTCAGCCAGGTATGTTTATATGTTTATATCATTTTTTGTCTTTATTTTACTCATGACACCATCTTATTTAAGTTCCTGTTGTATTTTAGATCAACGGTGGGAAAGAAAGTGGAGCTGGAACAAGAACTGTAAAGATTTACATCTCGAGATTAAAGCTGATTTCATACCATCAGTAAAACAAACTATTGACTCCAAGAAGCAGTGGAAGTGATGATATGTAATAATTATTACTGAGTGAAGAAAAGTGAGAAACATTCAGGAAGGAGAGACAGTCTCTGTAAAATGGACGAATGCGGAGAATTTCAGTCAACATTTATGTCTGGTCCATTAAAGCAAAATGTCACGTTTTGCTTAAAAATGTTAGAAACTGCAAAAAAGAAGAAAGAATCCAGGATGTTATTGATTATATTTTTATTTCTTCCACCATATTTTCTCCACTGAGACGAGTCAAGATAAAAATAAGTCCCGCATCAATATTTATTTATAAATTAAATGATTATTCTGGCTTGTACGCCTGATCATAAAAATACTAAAAGGGTGAAAACTTGAAAAACTAAAAGTAAACAGAGTTTATCCGGAGGAGCAGGAAGGGGAGGAGCCGCAGCAGGAAGCAGCAGCCCAGAGGAAACCGGAGCTTCGTTTTTGGGAAACAGCAGCAGAGACTTTCAGAAATAAATAAAATCGTACACAGAGATGGGCCCAGATTACCCAGAATGCACCGGGGTGACTCCTCTCTACAGACCACAGCAGGACAGGAAGCAGGAAGTCCGTCAAACCGTCCAGGGCTTCTAAGGCACCAGAAGAGGAAGCGTTGCCATTTGGACCCTGAAGAGCCGCAGGTTTGGTATCAGGAACGTTTTCATGGGAATAAACTGGAGCTGCTCCTGACCCGGCGGGTCAAGGTGAGCAGAACTGAAACCGGGCCGGCCTGGTGGAAGTTTAACCGTACGCTGTTGGCGCTCTGACAATCCAATCCTGGATCTGGCTTCCGGGTCCTTAGTGTGACTCAACTAGCTATAGTGTCGGTACTGAACGGATCCATAATTCAGCTGGATCAGAACCAAACAACCAGCAGAGCAACGAGAAACAAAGCTGGAATATTTATCCAAAAACAGGCGGAGGTCCAAAAACGGGGCGGGGCTTCAGCAGAAATTCCCACCGATTAAAAACATGGAATGATTTGAACCTTGAGCGGTTCTGGTCCAGCTCAGCTCACAGAGCTCAGGACCAGCTTCCCTGGTCCCAGTCGTCCCAGTCAGCTTCCCAGCATCAGATCCCAGTGGAATGTTCCAGTAACTAAATAAACCCTGACCCTTGACCCCACTTGTTGCTCAAAGTCCATACTGAACGGTTACACCTCCACCAGAACCAAACGGGTTCAAAGCAAAGCAGCATTTTACAAACCAGTCCTCCCAATTCTTAGTCCCAGTCCAATAAAGCAGGAGCTGCGTCCAGTCCCAGACCGGAGCGTCGTTCTGTCGGAGGATCTCATAGGAAAAAAGTCAGTGCTGCCAGGTGAGATCACCCTGACGTCCTCTTCCTCCAATCAGCAGCCAGAGAACGGGGGGCGGGTCATACCTCCAGAGAACAGTCAGAGGGGGGGCGGCGCTCAGCTCCTCGACACCGCTCCACCTTCTTGATGACCTCTGACACCACGCACACCGAGGAGGTGAGGCTGAGCAGGAACAGCAGGTCTGCAGGACGGATAGAAACTATTATTATTAAAACCAGACAAAACCATCAAAACAGCAAATTCACTAAAACTAATGGCTTTAAATAAACTCATTTAAAATCAAACGTCTCTCCTTTGGCAGGTCGTAGTTCCACATCGTTTCATAAAGCATTGTCAGCTTTTTGAGGCATTTTAATTAAATATGGAGACTTTTTAATTTAAGAGATTTGTCTATTAATACACATTAGTATGAACCCAACATGTAACAAACTGACAAAAATAAGGGGCGGCACACAAAAAGGTGATGAATTTTTTCTTAACTCATAATTTAACAGAATTAAAAGGTGGTTAAAATGTGTTGAATTGAGGTGTTGTACCGAGTTACACCACAGGGTGGCGGTGCTGCTGCTTCTTCCAGTCCTCACAGACACGTGAAGAAGGGCACAGAGAGTAAAGATTCTCCGTCTTCTTTTAGTTTAATTTCAGGTTATTAACATCCACTAAGCACATGAATGTGATTCCCATAAAGTCTTTATCGGCTACCATTTATTATCCTATCAACCAGTTTTATGTAGACGATGATTTGAGAGCAAAATAACTGTTCTTCTGGGTTAGCATTTCGGCACTAGCATGCTAGTAGCCCCACTAATTTAGCAGCTAACTGCTAAACTGTTAGCAGTGATCCTATTGGCGTGATACCTGCTGCAGAGGCATAAAATAATGTATTTCTGTCAGAAATGGAGACATTCAGTGAGGACAAAAATCTGTTCATTATGTTAAAAGTTTGCATTTTATGCCAAATAACATTTTGTTCATGGCAGTGGGATTATTAAGCCATCACCTTGGCATCATTTGAATTTAATGGGAAGCAACAAAATCTGCTTTATATATATATATATATATATTTTTTATATATATATTTTTTTGGGGTGTCCCAGGGCTTAAAATGTTGAAAATCCCTTGGTTGTTATACTTTTGGCCTTTGGATTGAGAAAATCAGTTTGAGAACAGGTTAGCATGCTTTAAATCATCGGCTCAGGCGCGACCAGAGTATGTCGGGTCCAAAATCAAGTGGGAGGAACCAAAGCGGCGATCAGGAGGAGCGTGTGGGATCAGGACCTCACCCAGGATGCTGAGGCTCTCCGTCTGGAAGACGTTCTGCAGCGGAGGGAAGTAGATGACGAGCAGCTGCCCCATGATGGAGGCCAGGACGGCGTAGCAGAACGTCCTGTTGCTGCACAGGCCCATCTCATGGACCATGCGGGTCTAAGGACACAGTTCATTCATCAGAACTCCAGAGACAGAGGTTCTGGTTCAGATACCGGGTCCAGGTCTCACCTGAGAGCGCGAGCTCAGAGCGTTGAACATGTCGAAGAAGACGAAGCAGGTGAAGGTCATGGTGGTGTCTCGAGGAGTGATCATATTGTCCTGCAGCTGAAATCCAAACAGCACAGAAACCAGATCAGACTGGAGAGCCAATCAGAAGACAGATCCAGCACAACCAGGAAGCAGGAAGATGGTGCACCTCTCTCCAGAAGACAAACAGCGTCCCGCAGACAATGATGAAGGCCGACACCAGAACCTTGACCAGCAGGCTGCGGGTCAGGATGGTGTCCTTCACGTTGCGAGGAGGCTTCCTGATGACATCACGGTCCACAGGCTCCACCCCCAAACTGCATATAGAGGCCACATTTAGCTGAAGCTGTCCATAATTAGTCAGAAAAGTTACATGTAACAATAAAAATATCAAAGAGAAACAATTTCCAGAAAGTTAAAGAAACAGAGAAAAAGCTAAAAATCACAGCGTTAAAAGACTCCATTTCCCATAATGCTCCTGTACCTCTGAGCCGGCGGTCCGTCCATGATGATGTTGATCCACAGGATCTGCATGGCGTTCAGAGGGTTGGGGAAGTTCATCAGCGTTGCCAGGGAGATGAGCGTCAGCGCTGCAATGCTCCTGGTGACCAGCAGGGGCAGCCTTAAGCTGAGTTTACCACATTTAAACCAGGAAGCAGAGGAAACGGCGACTCACGTGCTCAGCTGGAAGCGGACAAAGTTCTTGATGTTGTTGTAGATTCCTTTTCCTTCCTCGATAGCCGACCTGGAAGTGAACGACAATCTTTTCATTTGAAGGGTAGGAGAATAAAACAGAAATCTGAATCTTATTCAAACATTCTGGATCCAGCCTTTCCAGCTTCCGTCAGCTGGAGCAGCTCCCCCTGGTGGCGGACTCACATGATGGTCTGGAAGTCGTCGTCCACCAGGATCATGTCCGCCGCCTCCTTGCAGACGTCGGTGCCCGTCTGGCCCATCGCCACTCCAATGTCGGCCGCCTTCAGCGCCACGGCGTCATTTACGCCGTCGCCAGTCATAGCCACCACGGCGCCGAGGTTCTGGAGAGACTGCAGAGAAGCAGAACTCTTCATTTCGGTTCAGGAACCGATCCAGAAGAATGAGTTCTGGTTCTGTGGCCCAGTTTGAAACCAGGTCAGACTCACCTTGACGATCTTCAGCTTGTGTCTGGGGCTGGCCCGGTAGAACACACCCACCTGTGAAGAAAAAGATTCAGATTTAGCTTCACTGAGATGATCAGAAAGTGGGCACAGAGGTGAGTGTTTGCGTGTGTGTTTTCACCCTATGAACGATGTTGGACAGTTCCTGCAGGTCCAGATGGTCCACCTCCTCTCCTGACAAACACTGGCATCCTTTGGAGAAGAGGCCCAGACGGTTCGCTGCGCACACACACACACACACACACACACCTGTCAGTGGCATTATACTGTCTTCCTTACTAAATGTCCTGTACAGAGATCTGGTGTTAAGCATTTTCCCAGCATTCCAGAGAAATAAATGGCCTTATCCAAAACGGGCAGACCCAGAACCAGAAACTGGAGAATGTTTTGTTGTATTAATGTGGCTCATCCTGGTTTCACCCCCCAGCTCTGTAGGCGGCCATTGTTTTCCATTTGTCAGGTGATCGGCTGTCTGACATTAGAGAGTGACTCTCTCGTGACGCTGTCCACTGTAGTTTGCTGCTAACTTGTGAATGGATCTGATCTGAGAGGAGGGAGAAACGTGTGTGTGTGTGCTGTAGTTCCTGTAAATAAATGAGACATTTTGAACTTTTAATGCACTGAGGTCTGGCTTCTGCCTCTGCAGGGATCGTTTATAAAACAGTCTGTCAGACAGCTAGTTGGGATTCTGGTTTTGGGGTCAGAGGTCATGGGTGGGGTTTGGTCTTGGATCAGTTTGTGTAACTGAAGCAGATGGACCAGGAGGGACACTTTAAAAGAAGGTTCTGGGTCTGACAGTCCTGATTTCATCCCTCCATGTTTGTAAATATGTAAATATCCAAGTTGACCATAAAGTTACAGTAAAAGCGTCTTCAGTGGAACGGAGGCAGTAAAAACGCTTCGCTTCATTCCAGCCTGACTAAAGGTGAGTTCAGGTGAGACTAAAGCTGCTGTAAGCAGCGTGGCCTCTGACCTATCGACACAGCTGTCTCCTGGGAGTCTCCGGTGATCATCTTGATGGCGACCCCGGAGTTCAGCAGCGTAGCGACAGCCTCTTTGACCCCTTCCCTGGGCGGGTCGATGATGCCCACCAGGCCCAGGAAGGTCAGGCTCCCCATCTGGGAACCCGAGGCGAACGCCAGCACTGAGTGGCAGACACAGAGGTCACACAGGGTCAGAGACAGGTCGATGAAAGGTCAGAACGTCCTGATCTCGTCTCTGATCGGTACCTCTGAGGCCTGAGGTGCCCATGTAGCTGATCTGCTGCTGGTAGAGCTCCCTCTGCTGGTGGGTCAGAGGAAGGTTGGAGCCTCTGCTGTTGTAGCAGCTGCAGAAACGGATCACCTGCTCATAGGCGCCCTTCATGAAATAGACTCCGCTTTTATCCTGGAGGGGGCAGCAGAGAACCAGAGAGGAGCTACAGCAGCAGAGGACACACTGCAGACATCAGTCCAGGTCCCAGACCCGAATCCAGACTCCAGATATTAGCCTGTACCTGCTGTGTGCGGTGGACGCAGCGAACAGCCATCCATTTCTGCTCGGAGGTGAAGGGATGCTCCTCCAGACGGATGAACTCCTGCTGAACGCTCTCCAGACCCATCTGAGGAAAACACAAACTACCGTCATGTCTGACCTCTGCTATTTCTGATGGTTTCCTCAAACTTTGAACCAGAACCCAGCAGAAAGATCCACCAAAGCCCATCTAGACTAGTTGGTTTCTGCCCGCTCCAATGGTCTCCATTTTGAAATAAAAGCTGGTTCTGTGTAGGAGACCCAGACGTTTGATCGGACTCTGGAGTCTGGGTGTTTATCAAAGGAAGTTGGTTCCAGGCGATAAGAAGCGGCTGCTGCTTACCTTCATGGCGAGGGCGATGAGCGCGCCCTCTGTGGGACGCCCCAGCAGGTTCTGGTTCCTGATGATTGAGTCGTTGCACACGCAGCCCACCTGGCAACAGCAGCAGGTGCATCAGCCCTTTGGTATGAGCCTCATCTAAAACGTTTTACTTTCTAACATCAGAACTACAGAGAAGCAGACCTGATTTTCTCACCTCCACAACTTTACTGATGGAAGGGCAGGCGAGGCCGTGGATCACCTCTCCGTCCAGCAGCACCTCTCCGGTCCCGTTGTAGCCCACGCCTGTCACCTGCAAGACAACACTGAGGGTTAAACAACCCAAACATCTGCTTCTGTTTCCTGGACCCAGAAATGTTCTGGTCCACTTGGTTCAGAGGAACGGATCAACTGCCAGGTCAAACATATGAACTGCGTTTGTCAGCTTGGACGCCCAACTGTTATTTTACAATAAACAAGGCTTAGTACTAAATAACACACAGCTTCTTTAGTCTGACTACACCAAAGTCTAATGCCACTGCCATGAACAAAATGTTATTTTAAATAAAATTAAAAACTTTTAACATAATGAAGATTTTATTACTCACTGATTGTCTTCATTTCTGACTGAAATACATTATTTTATACCTCTGTAGCAGCTGTCAGGCCAATACAATCATAGCTAATACTTTAGCCGTTAGCAGCTAAGCTAGCGGGACTACTCGCGTCAAAATGCTAACACAGGGTTAGAAGTTATTTCACTCTCAAAGCATCGTCTACATGAGACTGGTTGATGGAAGAACAAAACGTTAAGGGAATGATTTCCATGTGCTGAGGTGACGTCATCAACCTGGAATGAACTAAAACAAGGCTGAGAGCAGCAGCACCGCCACCTGGTGGTCTAACTCAGTACAACACCTCAACTCAGTTAACTAACTCCTGTTTCGATTCTGGCAAATAATCAATAAAACATGACCACACCTTTGTGTGTCACCCCTCATTTTATAAATTTGTTACAAATTGGAGTCATGTTAATATTTAATTTTGAATTTAACAATAACAACCAAAAAAAAAAGTCTTAATTAATTGGAAATCCCAGGATACCCACATTGAGGCTTTCTGAGCAGTTGGTTCCTGGTGAAAACTAACCTGACCCAACACCAGCTCTGTATCGCCATACAAACTGTTAGACCGGAACCAGGCCGTCTGTCCTGACCCAGAACCTGACTGACCCGTTCAGCAGAAATCTGCTGTGTAACCCAGCAGCTGACGAACGCTGACGTTCCTGTGGGTTCAGACCTCAGCATGGAGTCCGTCTGAGGTGAAGACCTGGGTCACAGTCATCTCGTTCTTGGTCAGCGTTCCCGTCTTGTCTGAACAGATCACGTCGCAGCAGCCTAGCAGGAACCACAGGAACAACGTTACCATGGAATCATGCAGCGGCTGCACACCGCCGCCTCCCTCAGCGCTACGTACTCAGAGTCTCCACGATGGGAAGCTTCTTGACGATGGCTCTCTTCTTCACCATGCGCATCACGCCAAGCGCCAGCGTCACCGTCACCACGATGGGCAGACCCTCTGGGATGGCCGCCACCGCCAGGCTGCAGCACAGGAGAAACTCTTCACTGATTCACACAAACCGCAGCCGGCTCGGTCTCTGCCATCAGCCGCAACCTTGGAGGAGAGCAAGGTTAGCATGAAGCTACCTGACGCCGATGGTGAACATGTCCAGGATCCTCTTCCCCTGCAGCCAGCCCACCAGCATGATGACCCCTGCAACGGCACACAGACCACAAGAGCATGAAGAAGAGGCTGAGGCAGAGCTGGGTCTGCAGAGGCCAGCGGCTCACCGATGATGCCGAAGGAGTAAAGCGACAGCTGCTTCCCCAGCAGGTCCATGCTCTTCTGGAGGGGAGTCTTAGGAGCCTGCAACAGGAAACAGGAAGGAAGGCACCACCAGGTCAAGAAACACTTGAGGAAACCAAACTATTCTGAGTCTAAAGGTCAGCAGCTCCCCCTGCAGGAGGGAGTCACAACTACTTCCTGTTTGTTCATTTTTAAACATTTAACTGCATTTTTACAGCAAAGACAATCTTCATGCAGCTTTAATTTCAAAACTGCAAACGTTCCCAGAAGGAGAATGTTCTGATTTCTTCCTCTGGTTTCATTTATTCTTGCTGTTCCTGCAGCGTTCGGCCTCCAAACACACAAACTGCCATCATCGTCAGTCGGAACAGTAACAAATGGAAATCAGGCAGGAAGCAACACAGTTTATGGCCTGGAAGTCCAAAATATGCTGATAATCGTCCCTGTTGGTCTGTTGTGGAGCAGAAAAACTCCTGTGTGATCATTTTTACTTTTGTGATTCCACTCCCAACAAATTGGTGCCAATGTGAGGCAGGAACTGATATTCTGCTAAGACTAAACCTAGAGATGAGACGTCTGAGCTGGAATCTGTTTGAGAAACCTTTTCATAAATAAAAACAAACAAAGACCGGAAATTTCTTCCTGAGCCGGATCTAATTTTTAAACCAGAATATCTGCTTGTTTCTGTCTCTATTAAAGCTCCTCGGTTGTTTCAGGAGATTTTCTGCAGCTTCCTCATTATTTTATGTGTGGCAGCCATCTTGGATCCTGAACCCAGCGTTGCTCAGAGACATTTCAGTTTTTCATTTGTATATTTTCTAACTCTTTTGCTGGTCAACATGTTCCTCTCAGTCTCTCGGACCAGGAGAACTCACCTCCTCCGCCTGCATCATCTTGAAAACCTCCCCGAACTCAGAGTTCTCTCCAGTTCCGATGACGATGCCCTGAGGATCGGAAATCCAGGTTCAGAACCTCCATCAGAACAGGAGAAAGTGGAGGCAAGGTCAAAGGTCGTGCTGGTACCTTGGCTTTGCCGCAGCGAACCAGCGTCCCCATGAACGCGATGTTGCTGCGGGAGGCGATGTTCCCATTGGAGGCGGACGGCTGGGCGGTCGTGGACTTGGAGCTGGGGTGGGTCTCCCCCGTCAGACTGGATTCATCGATGGACAGGTCGCTTGCCTGCAGGAGGAGGGCAGGGGTTACTGGGAGAGCCAGGCGAGCAGGAAACGAACCAAACCAGCAGCGTCCTCACCTCATACAGCCGTAGGTCCGCAGGGACCCGCTCCCCCACCGACAGGCACACGGTGTCTCCAGGAACCAGGTCCCGGGCCAGCAGGTGCTCCAACTGTCCGTCCCTAATGCTGAGAGGACAGACTGGGTCAGAGAGGAACCGCCAACAGGAACAGGAAGGAGAGAGAACCCTCACCAGTGACATTCTGGAGGCACCAGCTTCCCCAGCTCCTCCAACGATTTCTCTGAGCGGTATTCCTGCAGCCGGGGCAGAGAGAGAGAAGTAATCGCACTCGGTCAGAACTGGGGCAGGAAAGGAAGCTGGAGCAGCAGGAGGACCCCAGACCCAAACATCTGAAAGGATTACTGAGACCTGCCGGACTCAACTGGTCCATCATCTCAGAAGATCAACTCAGGATTATTGTAAGGTAAATCTGAAGTTAATAGGAAAGAACATGAATCCCATTTCTGATTAGACATTATTTTTTATAAAATACAAATTTGTCTCTTTATTAGCACATTAATATGAATACATCATGTAACAAATTGATAAAATGAAAGGCGACAAAGATGTATTGTCACCCTTTACCACAAGGTGGCGGTGCTGCTGCTGTGCCAGTTCCAGTGATAGAATAGTTACTTTGAAAAAGTAACTTTAATCAGATTACTGATTACTCCTTGAAAAAGTAACTTAGATTACTGATTACTTTATTTGTAGAGTAACTAAGTTACATTAAAAGTAACTTTTTTAGTTACTATCAGCAGCTGCTAACAACAACGCTGTGAAAATGACATTGATCTTTGCCAAAACTTAATTGTAAGTTATTTTATAACAGTAACACCAACAATGTGTCTCCACTCATAAGGTTGAACTGAAGGGGAGATTCTTTAATGGTGACAACAGTTTATAAAACAAAAAACATTAGTAATTTGTATTCTGCCCTTACACAGGTGTAAAGACACTATCTGTCTTCGTTATCTGCGTTAGACAGATAGCGAACAAAGAACTCCAAACGTTGAGGCGTCTGAACTTAATTTTTGTTGTAAAACTGAAAAATAAGCATAAAAAGAACCAAACATGAACAGTTTGCACGTCTCAAGTCAGACATTACTATATGAAAGACATAATTTTTACATGTAGAGCCACGAAGGCTGGACACGTTTAACAAGGTTAAAGATGATAAAAAACTTAAATAGCAGACAAACTTATGTCAAAC
>CAEFZX010022523.1:0-69522 GCA_903066825.1 Alfaro cultratus | reverse complement strand
ATTTGTGCCCCAATTACCCCTCCCGTCCACATGGTAACAAAAATTTTATTGATTTATTTTTTTTTTTTTACATATTTTTATTTTTTTTTTTTTTTTTTTTTTTTTTTTTTTTTTTCAATTATATAAGTGTTGATTTAAGAGGATGGTGACTACTCTTCTGCTTTGTTGCCCAGTATGTTAGTGATTGTACTTCACTAGGTACAATGTCTAAGCACCACTGAAAATAAACCAAACCAACAGCATGATGCTACTAACACTGTGTGTAAAAGACTCACCCTGACTCTTTCAAAAATATTTCTTGTCTTTGTAGCCAATGACAAGGAATAAGTTATATCTGATTAACGTTTGCCTTGTCCAGGTTGACAGTTGTATTATTTTATGTAAATGCACCAACTGGAAATAATATCATCTATGAGCAGGAAGCTGTGTCAGACTGCAAAGCCTCAGAGTGTAGGCCTTCAGAGTAGCGTTGGGAATACTTGGGATGATCTTATGAATGTTGATGTAGTGACTTTTGACATTTTAAACACCTGCTGATGCAGAACAAGTATTACAGCATCTTGATTGGTTTTCTGGGACTGTGTCCAGTTAACCCCAAAATTATTGATCCCTCCGTTAGATCGCTGGTTCCGAAATTGTGGGGCAGTATGGATGAATGGGGGAAAAAAACAAGAAACAAACAGTTACACAAAAGTGTTTCACTGCAAAGATGGTTTGTTATGTGTTTTGTTGCAACCTGAAGTGTGAAATAAACTTCAGTGGAGTTTGAAAACAAAATATGTGTATAGGTTTATGTCTGGTTGAACGATGTGTGTGCCCAGTTGATTTTGTTTTCCCCTTTTTTTTTATGGGGGGGCTGTATTGTAATCCATAGAGGGGCCCAGAAAATCTTTGGGAACCACTGCATTAGATTTAGTATGTTCCTTCTCACTGGCGGTATTGACACTTGAGCAGACCAGCTAGAGACAGAGGAGCTGTGGAGGGAACTCAAGATTTTTGGGACACCAAATAGTTGAAATTTCTGCATTTAAAATGCCATTGATTAGGATGTAAATAATTTTCAAAAACATAATAATCCTTTTTTTAAAAATTTTTTTATCAAAAATGTATATATGTTTTACATGGTTTGATTTAATTTTCTGAGATCTTTATCTTATTTCCTCTCAAACATAAACAAAGTACTATGAATAATTTTGGGCTAAAGTAAAGACTGAGGTTTAAAAAAAAGGAAGAAAAGAAAACATCTTCTGACCATGCAAACATCCAGACCCCTCTGCTTTCCACCTCTCTCCCATTCATTCTGTCCATCACGTCTCCACTCCTCCCATTAGCTCTGATGTTAAATTGCTCTTGTGTGATTGTGTCACTGGGCTCTCCCTTTCTCTTTCTCTTGGGTGACTGATATGACCTTTAGGTACACCGACTGACAATTACTGTCACTGAGAAATTGAATTATTAGCTTTCTCTGCCAACGGAGCCGCGGGTAGGTGGTAGGTAGTTGAGAGTAAAATGCTGTAATTACTTAGCTAAATTGCCATATTATTTTTTTTTGCCACTCCTTTTCCTTTCTCATTCTTTCTCGTGAGTGATACAAAAGCAGGGTGGAAAGGGGGAAAAAGGAGGTTTTGAGCTGTGAAGTTGATGAAAGAATGATTTTGAATGTCCCCTATAACCTTTTTAAAGTGTTGATTGTCAATAGAAGCAATTTAGCGATGTCAAGGGAGGGACCAGAATGAAAGGTCGCACTCTGTCTTTTCCTTTTTTTTGTCCTTTCTTCGCCTGTTGGTCAGCATGACTCTTTCTTTTCCTTTCTTTTTATTCTAATTTCATTCTCTCCCAAACTGCTAACAATTGATTCCTCCTCCTCCACCCTCCTCCTTTATCACACCCAATGCCATCACATACACACCGCAGACTGGTCAGGCTGAACGTAATTATTTTTCCTGTGCTCTGTTTCTGTGTGAGTAAATGGCTTCCTTTGCTTAGCAGCTTGTATCACAGCCTGTCAGATCTCCCGGTTTGATTACAGGATCTGGCTATTTAGCCAAAGCTGAAACTGCGCCTTTGTTAATTAACCAGCATTTGAGGGAGACTGAAGACTGCAAGGGGTCTTTTGAGGTCACTTGGCTTCCTCGGAATGTGAAGCAAAGACTATGCAGAGGGTTGGAGATAAAATATTCAAGCATTCACGACAGAAAATGGGAGAAAAAAAACGACTTTTCTCAGTCCCCCACTGATTTCATTCTTCACTACAGAATCTTCTTATACTAAATAAACATCACTGTACATGGACGATGTTTATTAAGTTATTGTAAGAAGATATAAGCGAATATTCAGATGCATATTAATTAACTGCCTAAAAATATTTCAAGGTTTACTTATAATAAATACCTTTTCCTTTCTTTTTTTGCAGCTCTTCTCTGTACAGCCGTAATGCTGCATTCAGGGCAGACCTGGAAGTTTGATTTTTCCACTTCCAAAGGGAAAAGGCAACAAGAATTGTCAAAGAAGTTGGAATTCAGACTGAGCAGGTCAAAAGTTACCAATCAAGCACGAGGTCAGTGGCAGTGTTTTCACATCAAAGTTTATATTCTGGAAAAGTGCAGAACTTGTTGTGTTTTAGAAATTTTTATTTTTTTACGTCTTTCTGTCTTTGCAATATTCTGGAATTTGTCACGTTTTGTTTGTGCTTCAGTTCACGCAGGAATGCCGACTGCCGCTCTTCTGAGTAATGCTTATTCTAATCAGATAAAGCTCACCCCACATAAGGAAAGTATCTGCTCTCGCATCTTTTCCCATGTTGCTGCTGCATTTTGATGTATAAATATGGTTTGATAGTTTTATTTGAGCTCCTGTTCAATTTGCGGTCTTTGCTAGTGAAGACCTCAAAGTATTAAAAGAAATTCTGTTTGGAATCCAAGAAAATCTTCCACTGTTAGAGGTCAAATAAATTATATGCAACTTAACAGTTGCATTCTGAAATGTTGGCCTACAGAAAGGTATGTCCACCTTAGTTGAGGTCCTTTATGCGTGAATTACTGTATAAATGCAACATGACAATCAGCTTGTGGCTCAGCTGAAATGTAAGAGAAGACCAGGTTGCTGTAGTAACAGCCTTCAGCTCATCTGTATTTATGGGTCAGGTGTCTCTCATGTTTCTCCTGATGATTGTGAGTTTGCTGGAAAATCAATAATAGAATTAACTTAGCCATTAAAGCAGATGTTGTTACATCTGCTTTAATGTACCAAAGCCCATTACTTGGTATATTCATTGGTATATTTTTTCTCAGTGAAAGAATATACCAAGTCCAACTGGAATATGAAACTAGCATCTCTACAAGCTTTTTGACTGTTTTCATGACAAATTATTTTTTTAACAAATTTTATTTTCCAAAGATTTCTTAATATTAAATAGGTATAAGTACCATCTCACATTTTTAAACTCGTTGCAAAAGTAGGCAACTCTGGTTCATTGCTAGTTTAGAAAAAGTCACATCTTTTCCTGAAACATACTCTTGGCACCCATACCAAATGTTCTGTGAGCCAGGGGTTATTACCAGCCTGTCACATGCAGAATGTGAAGAATTAAAGGCTAATCTGATGTTTTTGTGTCATCAGCAGCAGAAAAATAGTGTGCGATTGCGAGTTTTACAAAACGGTGGAGCATTCAGAGGCAAAGGCCTTAAGAAAAGGGTGACACTGCACGAGGAAATGGATGAGAAGGATCCCGCGTGTGTGATTTTTGATCCCTTAAGGTTGAGCCTGCTCAGTCGTTGTGAAAGGAGGGACAATTTGCACGCGCCATAAAGGACATTTATGTTCATGGCCGCGTCCCAGCAGAGCCCCCATTGCTCTTTGTTTTAATTGTCCATGAACAAGGCATTGTTCTGCAAGATCAGGGTTGGAGAAAAATCTTCCTCAAACCAATCCATTGTTACGGCAACTGCATTATGGGGGCCCTTCATTATTTTTACTCTGATATAAAGAATATGTTATTTGAATTTACATAATTCTCCCAGCAGCTCCAAAGCCGCCTCTATAAATAGCTTTATTCAAGTTGAGTGCAGATTCAAATGAAGGGAGAAGTCATAATCTCCTGTAATGTTGTATCTTTGTCTTCGTCGTAGTTCTCTTCTGTGTTCCCACATCCACTCTTTGTATACTTTGTATAGGGTTTGTTCTGCATGTCATACTAGTCCATATTTGATTACTGCTGTGTGCATAGCAGCCAGTAGGAAGACTCACTTGTTGTCCATTCACCAGAATTTTTGTGCTACATCCGACTTTCTGCTGACTTTGGTGTGTACACGTGTAGTGGATTTGGCACTAGGTTTGTCCCACTTTCAGGCATTTCAGAAGACTGGCCTCAGGGAGGTGTAGCGCAACTTCCCTCCATCTCACAAGCAAACATTGACTCCCTCAGCATGGTTTGCCCTGAAGTTTGGGCAAAAAAAAAAAAAGTGTTTCGCAAGCTCTGTGGCCGCTTCTGCTTGGCTAGCCCGGCTGCACCCGAGGACATCCAGTTGATCGACGTGCCATCTCAGATGCAGGCAGGACTTTCAGTGGAGCATGACCGACTCCAGCCTGACAACTCGAGGTGCAATAATTCTGCTTTGTTGCTTTTTCCAGAGTCCAGAGGGTTCTACCACGCTCAAAGAAAATCAGTGTTTTTGCCTGAGCGAGAAATCACATTTACAGGCATCCAGCTTGATCTTTTCCATTTGGAACAGAAGGACGTGATATATTAGCAGTAGGCTGATCCCAATAGAATGATAAAATGCGCAAAAATGAACTCATGTGTGGCCTCCGAGCGTGTGGAACAGCCACTCTTTTATCCAGCGTTCGGGAAAGTTTGCGGTTTCAATGTTATTCCACAACTTAGCATTATTCTGCTCTTACAACAAGTCAACGCTGCCCAGCACTCAAGTATCAATAAGCCCACAGTCTCACCTCTCGCCTCATGGTATTAATAATACAAAGGCATCCATAAAACGGGAGCTGTGCTTGTGTTAAAGAACAGCTAGACGGGGCTATTTCCAAGGTCATCACAGTGCTGAAATGTTATCCTCTCCACACACACACACACACACACACACACCCACCCACACCCATGCACCCATTCCCCCTGCCTGCACAGGGTGAGAGGGAAACCACCGGTCATTCCAGCAGAAAGAGGTGAGGGCCGAGACACATGGACTCATTTTCTAAAATATGCAATGAGCGAGCCGTCGGAGACCTCTGTAGGCTGGGCCATGCATAACCTTTCAATGCAACGGCAATGTGTCATCTGCATTCTTTGTTGTGTTAAGAAGAGTTAAGAGACCACCAGGGATGAGCGGGGCCTGACCTCTGACCTGCCACGATAACGAGCGAGATGGGGAGCGGCAGGTGTAATGGACTGCTGAGGCTCGTGATGCCAAAGATTTCCTGCTCGGTTGAGATGATAGAGACACAAAGGAACAATAATGGATACATTTTGTTTAATTACAGCCACAAACTTCAATGGATTTAGTTCAGTAGAGTTTATAAGACAGACCGAACCAATAGTGTGTAATTGCAAGTGGAAGGAAACTGATGAATGGCATTAACAATGTTTTATTAAAAATAGATGTTTCCGACTTTAGCGGAAAATCTAAAAACCACTTCAATCAAGGTTAAAAATGTTTTTTGTAAAATTGAGAAAGTAATTACAACTTTGTTTTTTCTATCGATTTTTTCTGATAAAATACTTCAAAGTGTGCAGAAAAAGGTCAATGAAAACAAGGATTGAAAACTCCATCCAAACTTCTAAATATATTGACGTAAAACAAAATTTTAAGGGATGCCACTGAACATTTTATGACCTACCAAACATGGTGTCCAACTGCAACTATGGTCCACATTGACATGGTGATGATGATTGAAATTTGATTAGGCTCCACTCTGCATCCACCATGACATGGATGAGAGCATCGATCAGAAGAGCAGTGTCGAGGCCCATGACATCTCTGGGTGAACTGCAGAGAGCTAAATACACCACTACCATGTTGAAACATGGTGGAGGTGAATACATGTGTGATCTTTGAAGAAAACCTGTTTCAGGCTCCAAAAGACACGAGAATGGCACAAAGACCCTAACCAGACAGCTAAAATGCAAAGTTGTAGAACAAAAAAAATGTAGCTACTATAAAGATCCAGTTAAAGTCCTATTCAGAATCTTAGGCAAGACTTGACTTCTTCAGCCCATCCGATCGGACTAAACTTTAGGTATCTTGTGAAGGAAAATTGTCTAAGATCAGGAGACCACGGTCTATCATGTCCTCCCACTTTATCATTAATCTCTATTTTGTGTTGGTCTCTCACATAAAATCCCAGTAGGATAGACTGATTAATACTTTTGGAAGGCACTGTAGATGAAGTTGCTGTTGTGACAAAAGGCCAGCAGTACACAGCACAATTTCTATGATGGTTGCATTAGAAATATTGAAGATGCATTTCCTACCGCATCTGTTATCCAATAATTTCTTGACAGCAGTGGAAAAAAAGAATGCAGAAGAGGCAGTTAGGCATCTGTGATTATTGATTAGAATGCTGAGAAGATCCAGGATTTTCCCTGTTACATTTAGTGGCCTTTGACTGTCAGAGCTGCATGTTTTTTGTCCCTGAAAGGGCACATTTGTTGCCTCTATAATGTTGTGTCAAGACAGCATGAGGCAAAAAAAGGAGAGATCTATTCTTTCACCTCTTTTAAACAATCACGTGCTGAGGAATTCATTTGTCTTGGTTTGGCTTTGTCTCGGAGGTGGCACGAAAGCAGGAGCCTCCTTTTGTTGCTTGAAATTGATGCCGCTAACGGTGTAATAAAAATGTCCAAAACTCGCGTTTCTGTTTGAGGGAAGAGCTCCTTTTGTTTCTCCTTGCAGAAGCGCTCGTACTGAGGAGATAACTGCAGGCTGTTTTAGTGGCAAGATTAATATGTTGTGCACTTAGATTGGGGTGTGTTTTCTCACACCAGCAATATCTTGGGTGTCACGATCAAAGCGTTCTCTTTTTGTATGTCGACTTCGAATCCCTCCCCTGTGCCCCCGTCTTCATTCTTGTGAATGGTAAACAGTGCTGCGTGTCAACAGATAGCACATTTATCTTGTTAGAGGACGCTTTAGTGACTAAAGATATTGCTGTCATTATGTTTAAGATACTCCACAAAGGCAGGAGAACTTCATTTAATCAATATCAACTGAGTCTGAGTATCGCATTTTGTCACCTTAAGAAGACAAATTTCAATATATTTTGGTTATTTGCAAAATAGCATAAAATCAGTTAATGGATTCTCAATTGAATTTAAGTCTGGCCTTTGATTGGAACATCCCACACATGTATATGTTTCCATCAAAACCTTTCTCCCATTGTACACTTTAGCCACCTCTAGGATTTATTTACTGTCACCCATTTGCTTGACGGAAAAATACAGCTAGACTTGAAGCTGTGCTACTTAATTGATTTGAAGGATTGTAAACATATTTCAAGAACAAAGGAAAAAGTGACACTGGGTAGTTTTCCCAATTCACGCACTTGAATCAGCTGCGTTGAAACAAGGAGATGGGCGAAGTTTGTAGGACTGTTGACTCCAATTTCCTTCTGCAGTCCAAAAGTATCACCATTGGGTAATTGATTACTCAAGAGTACCCTTAGGCATGACTGTTTGTTTAGCATTTGTGTCTTTGTAATGGACTGGCATCCTATCCAGAATGCATCTTCTCTTTCTGCACAATGACCACTGGACATAGGCACCAGATGAATGTGGCAGGGACATATCTAAAACATGCAGGACGCCAACCTTGGAGAACTTAAATTGGACACCTTAAATTGCCTCTGGAAAACTGTAAAGGTACCTCTTCCTTCCCTGAATTTAACCCTACCTCTCGTTGCCTACTCTCCAATTTCTCCCACCCAAGCTGTAGATCTTATTTGCTCCTCTAGAGTTAGAGGTGGATTCTGTTTCATGGTTAGGAGACTTCAGGCAGTGGTTGTGCAAGCCAAACAATTCCCTGCATTTTCCACCAGGTATTTTAAAGTAAATGCGGTAAATTGTGTTGTGTGATATGCACATAACACAATTTACTTTTATTTTTGTAAAAAATTCTAATCATGATATTGGTCTATCATGAAACACCCCCGCTGCCCCCAACTAAATATAGTAAAATTTGTTTGTTTTAATGTAAGAAAAGTTCAAGGAGTATGAATACTTTAGGAAGATTCTTTAACTCCTCTGTGTGGGTTTGCTGAATTTTAACTTTTTAAATATTTTCCTGTTTATTTATTCCTTTTCTTTTTTATTCCTGTTCTTTGTTTTTATTCGGTGACAAACAGTAACCCGCCATGGCTGGATTACCGAGCTGTATCTGAAGACTAATGAGAGAAATTTCCCCCGAGAATCTTTATCTATTGCTCTTTCGAGAGCACCTTGGGGACTCACTTTTCCTATCTGTCACTTACTCAAGCACACACACACACACTGATCCAGTGCAACACACCTCCAATCCCATCACTGATCTGCCCCTCCACTGTCTGCCCGTCATCCCCTTTCCACCCCTCCATCCCCTCATCCTCGTCCTCCACCCCCACCTTCACTCATTGACACTCCTGTTTCCTCTAACACTATCATGTAGCACAGGCATTTCACTTTTGCACCTTGCAATTAAAACTAGCAGAGAGGTGGAGGAAAAGAATACTCTTTTTCTTTCAGCCCCCACATTCCCCCACCACTCTTTCTCCAAACAGCAACCGTTCTGTGTTTCTCTTTTTCTTTTTCTTTTTTGTGGGTACACGTGTTAGAAATTCAGAGTTTACGAGAATGGCAGGCATGGAATTAATTAACAAAGGAAATCTCACCACTGCTTTCAGCTGGAGTTGATAATTTAGCCTTTTTTTATTTATTTTTTTTCCTTTTTTGTTTTTGCTCGTATGATAACAGGTGCAGGCTGATTTGGCAGAACACAATAACACAAAGTGTCAAATAGAAAAGAAAATGTATCCACCCCGGAGAAGTCGCACACACACACACACCCACGCACACCATCACACTCGTACATAGCATGCTCCAAACTTTGTACACCATCTGAGAGGAGTACACCCACTTGTGAAGTCCAACCCTTTGATTATTTGGTGCTGCTATACTGACCTCTGCAGGTTCCTCCCCCCCTGCTCTCTTGTGGGTTTTCATGGTTGAATGGGTGTTCGCATATGTGTGTGGCCAAGTAAGTCTGGCTTCTTGAATTCGTAAGGGATCTGGTGTGGAGTCTGCATGGATTGGAATGGGATTCTGATGCTGAACAAAAACACTAAAGAAAGTTCTGAGTAAAACCTACAATATGTATGAAAGTGTCTATTGGCCTTAATTTAAAGAGAAGAATGGTAATACTATTATGCATGCAAATCTGAAATAAAGGATTACCTTGATTATTAATATATAAATTATGTATTTATGTATGACAATGAGTAAATAAGTAGTTACAGTACATGCTTAGTCTTGTTTTAACAATGGAATCAATGAAACCGTCAACATACTGAGATTGAAAAGTTTGTTTGATTCCTGAACTACTTAGTGATTCTAATTAGCAATGTACCCAAATTGTAGGTGTGATGCTCAACACAACTTAATAATCCCTAATTAATTTATTATCTGATTGAAATCGTAACTGAAGTAGCATTTTGTTTGTTTGTTTGCACAATTGGATATAAATTCAGGCATTAAGGCGTTCTAGTGTGGATGGCGTATCATTATTTTTCACCACACACAATGTTGTTCAGGGAGGCCAAAACATAAAATTTTGGGCATATTTTACCAAAACACTTTCCAAAGGCCAATTTGACAGGCTATCAGTTGTCCTGTCAAGAGATTATCCAACCTGTGCAGTGAGTTTCTGCAGCTCTAAAAGAGTTGCCATGTGTCTCGTGTGTGCTTTTCTGAATCCATAAATCAGTCTATCCATCTCAATATTTCAGTGCATTTCTAAAGTCGGCAGGTTGTTGGACACTGCAGGGCACTTCTTAGCCAGTTTCTGAATTCAGGGGAATGTTTCAGGCAACAGCAAACATGGTGACACTGAAGGAAATCTTAATGTATGTTCATAGAAACAGCTGAAATTATGGAAGATTGTTTTGTAGCCTATTCTTGCGCTAAGCTTCTCCAGAGCTACATCCCTAACACCTTGTATGAAATCTAAATGTGCAATGTCGTCTTTCTCCTATCTAGATTTAGCTAGTTCTTGCATGTGCGAGCCCTTGCTTCAGTCGCATCCCAACCAATCAGAATTCCGAAAGGTGTGAGATTCTGAGATGCTTATGTGTCCCTTTAGTAAGGACACCTTGGGCAACTGCCTTTGTAACCAATTTAAAAGAAAACTGCATTGCTTATTTAAAGGGTGCTTAGTTTAATTAGAATAGGTCAAACAACGGGGATGACAGAGAAAACTGCATTGCTTATGTGGCTCTTCTCAGGCAAGTAAAGTGTACCATCTGTGTGATGATAGGTGTCAGGGCGGTCTGTTGTGGGACAGTGTTTGGATGGAAGAAACTGCTCAACAAACACAGGAAAAACTGTCCAGTGTAATCAAGACCCACACGTGCGTGACAAACATTCATGCACACCGATGCCTCACGGGAAAAGCATCATCACACATGGAGTCAGAGATCAGGGCAATGTAAACAAGAACTCCTGATTATTGTTGCTTTACTGTTCAATTTTTTATTTGTTTGAAATTGGAAATCTGGGCTGTCTTGTGTTTTTGTCCCTCCCCATCTTTTACACAGCAGTTCCTTGATATTAAACATGGATTAGCGATGTCTAATCTCTGGCCGGCCAGACACGATGGAGAGCAGAGGAGGGGCCGGGGGTGCCACCACCCCCCACCACTGAGGCCATTGATTTCGAAGCTACTTATGTCCTGTTTGTATGTACAGCCACACTGGAGTGTAGGCTTGTTAAATGCAAAGTGCTTCACCTGTCACCCACAGGTCCATGTCTCATCTTCCTGGGGTTTATCAGCACATAAAGTCGCAAAGACGCAAAGTAAGATCTGGGAATTTTGCAAATCGGGTATTGGTATTGCGTGTGCTTTGTGGTCCTCAGACAAGGCTGATTGGATCAATCCCTGTCTCTAACGTCATGGTGACTCAGTTCAGACTAAACAGGGTAATCATCCAGTATTCCGACTTCTGCTCGCTTTTTATTTTTATGTTAATGCTGGATAACTCTAGTTCAACTCAAACATTTACTCAATCTTGTGTTAATTTTAGGCTTTTAATGATGCATTCACAATGGGATGATTATACAACACACAACTTTTGTGGGTTTTAATTTCCTTGATTGACTGCAAGCTTGAATTTATATACTCAATTTTATTTAATCTACCGAATCCACATCCACTTTTGTGGCCTTAACCCATCTTATGGCATAATGTTTGATGAACATGTGAGCTGCCTTCTTAGTTGAATTGGTAAGATTAAATTTAACAAGGCTGGTTTCTTGCCATACACCTGGCTTTTAGAATAGTCTACAACATTTCAGTTGGACTGAGTCCGGTGCTTGGGGATGTCTGTTCTAGAAGCTTTTACACAACTTTGGGATCACTGTCTTATTGAGTCATCCAATTGTGTCCAAGCTTTTAACATCTCATCCAAAATTTCACTCTCAAATGGATTTTCCTTGTTTGAAATGTTTGGGAACCACCCAGGAACCACAAAAGACTTAGGCCCATCATAAATCAGAAATTAGCAGAACAAAAGTGGTACTGTCCACTTTGAGGCCAGTTTGATGTCGACATGGATTCAAAGTGCCTGCCAAGAACGAAGCCTCTGTTCCAAAACTGTCACTTTAAAGCTCATCTGAAGTTTGAGGAAATAAACTTTTCGTAGGAGTAAAGGTAGCAAAGGTGGGTGTTCGAGCAGGACAATGATCCCAAATGTTGTTAAATTGCACATGGGTTCCACTGTATTGATTAATGATGCTACTTAATGGGGTTTTCTTCCTCATGACTAACATAACCTAAGGGTTCTCCTCCCCCCGCCTGTACGGCCCCGTAACTGCTTGGAATAATTCAGTTCACATCCTAGTCCAAAATGCAATGGTGCCACACCAAACACACGGTAAAACTGTTGGCTTTTTTCTATTAAGAAAGCAAGCTAACAATAATCCTCTGGAATGAACTTGACATCAGTGCTGATGAAAATGTATGAACTATGCATAGAGGCCAAGTCTGTGATGGAAAACCAGCTAATTTAAATGAGATGTATCGTTTATGATTGGAAGTGTGGTTAGATATCCATGAGCCAGGACCGGGTTCATAATCATGAAAACATCTTGGGGTTTTCTCTGCAAATTGTTGCAGTTGTGAGTTGTCCATTGATGAAAAGGGAACAGTTTAAGTGAATCAATAAAATAAATAAATAAATAAAAAACACTATGAAACATCTGTGATCGGATGTAAACATCTGTGTGAAACCAAATGGTGGCTGATTTAACATTGGAGATCCAGTGTTCTTTTGAGCAGCCTTAGTGGAAAAGTCTCTTGTATAGATTAAGATTCATGCCTAGTCATATCAATCATGCGATTATTCTCTTGACAAGTTCACTTTCCTCATGATTAAAGTCTGAGTTAAATCAAGTCCCAAACTAGTCTTTGAAAAGGCAACTTTATGTATTTCTCTTGGCCTCTCGAAGGTCCAAAGTGTGTATTTCTGCAGCGCAGGTTTTCAATCTGGCCTTGGTGCTCAATATCGAAGGATAACCCTGGTGATTAGAGTCTGAAGTCTGCTTCAGCTTATTATGCCAAACATCACCGGCCCCTTCTCCAAATATATCATAAATAATTATTACGGAGTGCATGTTCACTGCTCTGGGCTATGGATATAACCTGTTTAGTTTCAAACACGGCCCAATCAATATAACTCTGTCATCAAAAATTTATGGGAACACCAGCTTGTATTTTATTTATCTGTGATTTTATCCACCGTCTTATATTATTTATGTGTTTATTTGTTTCCTTTGGCTAATTAAAGTCATACTGATTTTTGAATGAGCTGGAAGTAACTGCACACTGCACTGCTAAGTACATTTAGCCATATGTGTGGGCAGGTTTGCGTGTTTTGCGTGCACGCACTCTTAATCTCGGTCCAGCAGGCAGCGCAGCTCGAGGGACTCTAGAATTATAGATTGAGGACAGGAGTCATGCGATGATTGACAGCCGCATTCTGTTTGAGGTGATTAGGTGCACAAGGCCCAAAGAAAACAGACATGATGGAAATTTCAACATCTCCACTCTAATTTCTACTGCAGGGTAATTATGATACATGATGATCTGCAGACATCATTGGCCACACAGTTTGACCCGTTGCGCTGCCTCTCTACTTCACAGCAAGCCCGTCCTTCCACAAATGCTGCAATATCGTAAAATTCAGTAAAAACTGGCGGTGTCAGAAAGCAGTGGGGAATTATGGCATGAAGAACGTCTGCAATTACACTTTGTTTTTCCGTGAATAAATAGTGCACATGGGCGAAGGTGGAACTCACGACTCTGTCCAAATTCAACAAAATCAACCTACAGGCAGGCCTGTAATTATCCCAAACTATGCGCGTTACCATGTTTATTGATGTGCACAAAGCACCAAAGTATAATGCAGCTCATACATGCTCGCTCTTAAAACATAATTATTGTTTTCACATGTAACTCTTGTGATGAGATCAATCTGTAAACCCAAATCCATTCTTTGACAAGCTGAAAGATAGGTTAGATCCATTCTCTGAAGTTGTTTAAGACCAATATAGAAGGACTATTTCTTCTTTTTTTTTTTTTTTGGTAAATGTCTTTAAATTCATTTAAGCAGTTTGTACCTGCATTTTTCCATTTTTGTTTGGTTTTGACTTGGTATGCAGTGGCATACGATTTGCAGCAACAGTAAAACTCTGATTGGAAATATTGCGCTCAATGACAGCTCATTACCAAGAGGCAAAGAAAAGAAAACAGATGGTTGCTCATAGCCCAAACATAAAGATTTGATGGAAACTGACAAAAAAAAAAAAAATTTGCATCCCTGATTTTGTTCTGTTGTTTTTGTTGTTTGAGACCAGAAAAACAAGGTGGCACACTCCTCTCTACCGAGTTTTAAAAGAACATAACAGCAGATGAAGGTGCCTAAGGTCACACAACCTAACTGTAAATGTGCTGTGTGTACTAATTTCATATTGGAGCCTAATTGTCAACATTTTCATAATTCATTCAGCAACATCAACATGGTGCCCTTATTCCCTCAAATAGTTTCACATATTTATTTTGAAGCCAGACTTTGTACATTGCGATAGTCAATGATTACTATCCTGACACACATGAAAGTTTTTAGCACTTTTTCTGAAAGTAGTGTTGTTGTTGTTCAGGACTGTTCCTCAATAAATCAGTGCAGAAGCCACAGAGCAGCATAATGTTCTGTCTTTAAAACATAAAATTTGGAGTGCATGTGCACGATTACACTTTTCGCATTTGTTCAGCTGTAGGGGCATTTTTATTAATGTGGTTGTGCCAAAAGAATTGCATGAAAATTCTGTGTTGTTCTGCAACACAACAGAAAAAAATGAAGCTTTACATTGAGTTAGGGTTAGGGTAATGTTGAGTCTATGTTGAGTGTTCATGAGCTCATTTACAATGCAGAGGAAGAAGCTTATATCCACTGTAAGCAAATCCACTGCAACATGTGTGATATACGGGATCATGTAGCCTTGAAGGCGCAAAGTCAACCCATATATGTGTACTGTTTTAACGCAGAGAAATTATAGAAACAGGAAAGTACCAGGAGGTTAATGACTGTCCCAAACGCTCTTTGTAAATCAATTTCAATACATTCGGAAGATATGGCCACAAAAAAGGTTACTTAACACCTTTCGCGGTCACACTGCTCCCGCTCTACTTCCAGTCTGAAAAAAGCTGCTGTCTCTTCCCACCCATGTCAGGTGCATTTAACATGGCTTTGAACGGCACGCTGCCATATTTTATTGAACACTTTGTTGGTTGATGCAGGAGTCCTCCAATACTGCCTGGCTATGAGCTCATGTATTAGAGATGTAAGCTTTTTCCAAGAGGGCAGGTAAGGGGAAAAGGGTGAGGGGGAAGTAGAAGGAAGAAGGGGGTGTTTTTGTTTTGATAGGTTGTATCGGAGCAGTTTTCACTTAGCATTTGAGCATTAGTTCATGTTTCAAAGAGAAACCTCTCAGATTTTCTCTAAAGAATAAAGAACTCTGTGGGTGCTCTTGTATGTCTGACAGCTGCCTATTGACTTGTTTACTTTTAGCAGGTGTGTTTATGGTCTTCTTTTTCAAGGCAGGCCTTGAATCCGTATTGGATTTGACAGTGTGAGGCATTTTACAACCATCAACCGAGAGGCTGAGAGTCGGTGTTATTTCCAACCCTTTGCTTTCAGAAAGTTGCTTTAACTGTTTGTGATCTGTCAGCAGTAGAAAGGCAAACTCTAAGAAAAGCATAAGAGTTCCTCGCAAAAATATTCACAACTCTTGGATGCGTTCAGATTTGTTCCATTAAAGCTGAAATCATAAATGTATTTTATTAAAATTTTAGGTGAAGTCAACTAGCTGTAGTTGTGAAGTGAAAGAGAAATTGTAAGTGGATTTAAAAATGTCTTTAAAAGTTCAAAATGTGATGTGAACTTTTACATTATAGTTTTAGCCCAAAATTAAATTTTCCTGGTACTCAAACTGTACACAAGCATGTTTCTTGGTGAGCTTAGTTTGTTTTAGGTGCAGTGTTACTTTTTCTACCACACTTTTTTTTTTTTTTTTTTTTGCATGTAGGGAAAAATGGAATAATTAAAAACTGAATGCAAATACATGCTACACTTTCAAAATTTTAAGCAAATGTGAAACCCTCGTGTCTACTACAATCTTCCACTTTACCTGAAATCAGACTAGAAAATGTAAAACAAACATTCATGGTGTATGAATACTTCTGCATGGTTCTGTAAGATGCTACATACATCGTTTATCAACCGCATG
The DNA here is from genome assembly GCA_903066825.1 of Alfaro cultratus. Classification (NCBI taxonomy): domain Eukaryota; kingdom Metazoa; phylum Chordata; class Actinopteri; order Cyprinodontiformes; family Poeciliidae; genus Alfaro; species Alfaro cultratus. The sequence continues at coordinate 53,486 of CAEFZX010022523.1, read as the reverse complement.
ACTTTTTTATTTAACTGAAAGACAGTCTGTATGGAAGAAGGGCCATTTGCATATCTAGGGTAAAAGCCCCGCTGCCCTTCATATACACACCAGGTGAGAAAATACTTATTAATCCACCAAGGAGTTGAGTATAAAACACATATCTACAACCCCCTGATTGTTATATGTAGCAATAGGAAAATTAAACACTGAAATGTGTCAAGCCTTAAATTAGCGCCCCATATTTTAGTGCCATTTTCCTCAGTGACACGCTGCAAAGGCCTCAACAGACAGGAGTCATCTCACTTGTTGTCAGACAAGCTTCCCGTCACCTCACTGCTGTCTCATGAATTTGCATGGAGTCTTGACTTCGTTTTCACTCCTTTTGTGTGGTTTTTTTTCTTTCTTTCTTTCTTTTTTGGCTGCAGCTGTTTTGAGGGTTGCAAAATACATTTCAAATAAGCAAGTTCTTGCAAATGTTTGCACGGCTTATTGGCTTCCTTTCAAATGCTTTGCAAATGTGTTGTTATAGACAAACTCTTCTTTCCCCTTGTCTCCGAAGGGTTTCAGGAATTTTTAGTGCATTCTTTTAACAGCAGATGTTTAATGTACACTTGAAGAAGAAGGGGAGAAGCTTGGCTTAATTTAAAAAAATCTTCACATGCACCTCGTAGGTTTTATTTGAAAGGAAACAGTTTATGCTGATTCTCTCATTCACGTCTCAGCGCCCCCCTCTGTCTGGGCAGCTATAATCCTACTTCTTGTAGACTAAACATAAAACCAGAAACCAATCTGCTTCTCCTGGATGTTTTAGAGAAATCTGACAAAAAAAAAAAGAAGAAGAATTCACATCAGCAACTTTTCCAGATAAAAGCGTCACATCTCGCCAAGTGAAAAGAAGGATCTATCCTTTTTTTTTTAACCTCTTATTGCCTTTGCATATGTTAGAGCAACTTGATTAACGGCCAGGGCGCCCAAAAGCTAATTATTTTATTGAGTTGTGGAAGAGGTGGGATCCCACCCCAGAGATTTAGCTTTGGCTTTGGCTGCATAATAAAAAAAAATTAAGGAGTCCCGCATGTGATTTGTGATTTCTCCCCCCTCTCTTGGTGACAGCAGGATGAGCCCCAGGTATGGGTGGTCTCATCTCTCGTCCATCAATAAGAAGCTTACTAGCAGTACTGGAAATGGGAGGGAATACAATAGCGTTGCAATTTGATTTTAAGCCCCACAGGTCAATCTCCTGAACCCCCCGTTTCTAGGACTACCTTTTATCTTCTTCTTTTTTTTTTTCCGTCATCCTTGAAGTCTGTCTTTTTTTTTAGTTTTTGTCACCGGGACTCGGTCTAATTTTCTTTTCTTTTTTCCTCTGTCCCCATCGCTTTTTGCCTCCTTTGCCTTTCTGCTGAATTGTTGATCAAAGTGTGATTTTATTCATTTTTTTAAGCTATGTCTCTTTTACAATTTGCATTTAATTTCTACAGGAATATACACTGAAACTGTTATAAGAGTGTAGTGTAAAGTCAGGACTGGATTTAAAAAGTTACACATTTAATATTAGAAGTTATCATCTGTCCTTTTTTTTTCTCTTTTATTTAGACTGTTGTCCCAGATGAGTTTTTCAATTTGATATGTTTTTACTTTACAATTGAAGTGTAAGAAATAAACCAAATATGTATTTTCTTTTAAATAAGCTCATGACACAAATAAATAATGAAATGGAAACCACTTTTACTGTCCCACACATGGGAGATTCAGGTAGTAAAATAAATAAAGTAAAAGCATATATGTTAAATCAAAAATGAAGAAACTCAAGAGCTGAGTTACAAGTTTGTCAAACATAAACGCATGAGGCCTTCTCTGATCGTTGATGGCAAATGACTCAAAAAAATCTCTCTCCACACATTGATCTCAGACACCTTTGTGTCACTTTTTTTTACTTTTACCTGTCGATCTTTTCCTAGCTCTAATGCCAAGTTGAATCTTCTCCAACTTCTACTTTAAACACCGAAGTCAAACATCAACCCTGCTTCTTGCCCAGGGTAACAGTGAAAAATGTACTGTAGCATCTTTTGTTTAATACCAAATTTAAAGTTTAAATAACCAAATATATTTACATAGTTTTATAAGTTGATGTAGAGGATTTTATATGGATAAAATCATGAATCTCAAATAGCAATATTATGTTTACTGAAAAATAGATAATTACTTATAAGGAAAGAATCTAGACATAAGCTGACCTAAATGCACAGAATTACAGTTTTAACAAAAACCTTCTTCCCGTCTCAGATGCAAGTTTTCGGATCATTGCAATGCCCCTCCACACAGCTGTGGGGTCAAGTTCCTACCAGTTGATCATAATTATGTGCAGATTTGTTGTTTTATTGTCATTTTCGGCACTTAAAAGAAGATGTTGCAAAAGTGACTAATTTAAATAATAGCTAAATGTGTGTAAAGTATAATTGACCATTTGTTTCTTTAGAATGAAAAACATTCAAATCAAGCAAAATTATATTATAATTTATATAAATATTTATATAAAATTATATCGCTGTTGCCATCAAATGCAACAGCGTTTTGGTTTGCTTCATAATTAAATTGGCTTTTTGCCAAATCAGCCTGCTATCATTTTGCCTCCTCTGTCTTCTGATAAGATTTTTATTTACATTTTTTGTTGCTACATACTAGAAATTGGTAATCATTCAAACATTGTGCTGAAGTGTTTGGGCTAGCTATTCAAGGCTTACCATTTAGCAGCAAGCGATTAACATTTTGTCTACATCGAGTCATGTCTTCCTATGTATGCGTCACTGTATTAGGAGAATCTAAGTGAACTCACCACCCTGTCAACAGACTGTAGCTTCTGGGCTTTCTGTGTGGGAGGGGGAAAAAAAAAAAAAAATCTGTAGACACCGCACTGAATCAACGGTGAGGTGGACAACAAATTGGCTTCTTCAAGTGTCCCTCTCCAAATGCTAAGGTTAGGCTTTAATTGTGGCACCTGGGTCGAAAAGCAGCCGAGTTATAGACAAAATAGCAATGCTCGTGTCAACGGACGTGTTGTGAATAGTTCACATAATACCAGTTTATACACAGTGGACACGGAGCCAGCCACCTTTGCTCCTCTCCCCTGTTCTCGCTGAATAAGAATCTGACATAAATTCTGCACATATAAAATTAGTAAATGCCACTGTAGCCGTAGTTAAATATCACACAAGCCCCCAGAGAGGGAGGAGAGGAGGGGGGACTGGGAGGTGGAAATGCTGGCAAGTTACCTTGGCCTATTTTTTTTTTTTTTTTCAGTTTTATAAAGGAGGAGGGAAAGCCAGAGAGAAAGGAAGGGGAGGAATACTGTCTGGTGGAAGGGAGAGAGTGGTGAGAGGAAACAGCTGTACATCATCAGAGAGAGTGTTTAGATATGGAGCTGTCACTATTTCCACTTCCCGCCCCCCTCCTCTTTCTCTACTGCAATTCTTCCTTTCCATAATGAAACTATTATTAAAACCAGAATCTTTAAGGAATGCTGATTCGTCATCTTTCACCACCTTTCCTACTTAAAAAAGAAGTTCCACCATTTGCTGACACATTTGTGAATGAACACAGTGCAAGGATCATCGATTGAGGCTATTTAATGAAGCTGAAGCGTTAAGCTCTCATTGTAAAATCATTGTTTTTGTATTAGTAGGATGCTAGTTCTGCACAATTCATCATAACAGGAAAAGTATCGTGGAGCATCTTGGAGACACGTCTTTGTACTCTGCTAGAATGTCTCAAATCTTACATTTATTATACATTCATAATTTTTTTCTTTTTTCTTTTTTGCTCAAGAGTTGGATAATCCCGTCTTTCAGCCGTGAAACCAACGCCAGTCTTTTACTAGGAACACCTAGTTGTCTTAAAATCTGTGAATACTATAAAAGTTGCGCAGTGTTTTCTCAGCTTTAGTCTTTATTCTAAAAACTGTTGTTTTAAGACATTAACTCCACAAAAGAAGCTGTATGAATAATAAAAGAAAATGTTAAGAAGTGGAAAGTTATGGTCAGAGCCAGCCCAATGCACAAAGGAGCTAAACAGCCATAAGGACCTTCAAAAAGAGCAATAAAGTCGCCACACAGGGGTAGAAATGGAATTTTTTCACAAATAATTAAATAAAGGGAATCTTGTTTCTTTGTAGTTAAAATGTTGCATGTAAATGAATGTTGTCAGATAGTAATTTTTATTCTGAGCTAGATATTTTATGTGCTCTTTTTCACGCCACGTTACAAAAAACCGAAATCTCAACAATAGAGGTGAAACTGTCAAAAGCAAAAGATTAAAAACAGAAAAACAAATGTCCCCAAAAATCACCTGCTTTGTTTTCAAGTAAACGTAGATGAAGACTCATTCTATTAGATCATCTCTGTTCACTGAGATTTAACAACACACATTTTGGTTGCAAAATTGAGTGGCTGCTATTTACTTTTTGTTTGTGATGTATTGGTCAGATGCGCATATGTTTTACCGTGTAGGATATAAAATCAGTACTAATCGAGTTGTGATGATTGATGGTAGTTGGAAGAACCCCAAATCAGATTCTCCCACAGAGTTTTGCTCTACGAGTTCATAAATCTTTTTTTGCTTCGATATTTTATCCGTCATATTCTCTTTCTTCCTGCCGCTATCCTATGCCGTCCTCCACTCATCCTCTCTGCCACCAGCCTGTTGCTCCCACAGCGTGAGCCTGGCAAAGTGCCACAACCCTCCCCTTTAATTTACCAACTGATTGCCAAAGGCTTCCCTCGGTTCACAGAGAGGGGGGCTGTTTACAGCAGCTAAGTGACAAACCGACAGCAATTAAACCCTTAATGCAGCGCAGCATCACAGAGACTTGACTCTACTTTTTTCTCTCTCTCTTTTGTCTGGCACTCGTCATGTCAAAGCAGCCAGCGCTTCGCTTGCTGTTGGCATTTTATCTTAATTGGACGTCCTGGTTTCCTGCCAACACCAGCAGCCATGATGCAACAGGTCTGAGGACTGGAGGAATGCCAGCAGATTTACAAAGGGACATTCAGTGAATTGTTCTAAGTGACTTCTGCGCATCATAAAATATGACTTGACAATATGATTGGCGAAAACATTAAAAGTAAATGCGTTCTTAACTGTTGTGGCATAATTTCACAATGAAAATACAACCTTGAGTTTGACTGAATTTGCTCTTTGGGGCTAAAAATGGCAAAAATACAATTTTTCTTGGATCTTTTGTCCAATCTCCTGTTTGACATTGCATAGTATATAATGCCTTACAGTCTAACAGGGCTTCCAGGATTTTTGAAGAGAATCAGTCACATGAAAGATTCTTTATTTTGTTTAACAACTGCTTGGCAAGTATATAGCATCTAATGTGTTGTTGTGGAAACATAGTGACCTCCGAATGCCAATCTTTTTCCTGCTAGCTTCCTTAACATCGTCCCGGTTACAGCAAGGTAAACCAGAGTCCTTGTCCAGGCTGCTGGATTGGATGTGAACATTTTACAGTATTGACTCCATAAGAGGCATCAAGGAAAACTAGGCTAACACACAACATAGGAGGGAGTGTGTCAACTAAAAAAAGGGATTGTATCAAGTAAGAAAAGACACAAACTATTTAAAAATATTTGTAAAAAGCACAGAAAAGATGCAAAAATTCTGACAATGCAAAAATGTTTAGATTTTTTTTATTCTCTGCAGTGTGCAAATACAGATCTGCTCGCTTCAACCTTTTTATTATTTCTCAAACTGTAAGCATGCGCAAATTTAAATGTCTGTGTATTTCATTTTGCCATTTGTTGACCAACAAACATAATAAGACTTATTTTGCGTGCTGTCCTGTGTTTCTCCTGTGTGATCATTCTGGGGAAAAAAAACAACGTTAGTTCCAAAGTAAATATTTTATATACAATTGGAAAAAGAATTATTTCTGAATGCAGTATTTAGCATCAAACCAAGGTTGGATTTGTACACATTTCTATTAGGGTCCTAAAAAAAAACTTAAGCAAAGCATCAACAACAGGATTTTCAAATCATACTTTTTGTCACTTCTTTTAATTAATGGAAGCACAAATGTGTGCAATTCACTGTATAACTCATTATTGCTAACAGCTTGCCAGATACAGCAGGGCCTAATTTGGTGGTCATTTTTAGAGTAAATGTTATTCCACTCACATGCATCAACGCCATATGTTTTTTTGTTGGGTTTTTTTCAATTTGGGGATATTTTGCTGGAAGGACGGGGGAAAGTGGGGGCCAGTTGAGATTCCTTCCCCAAACGGATTGTGTTAAATTACTCCAAACCGTTTAGCGTCCAGCACGCAAAATGCAGTTTCTCAGCCACATGGAACCGCTTATGGATTGTTGATGTACAGAATCTGTAACAAATGATAATGATTTGCAGGTGCGGAGTGGATGAGGTGTGGTTTAGGGCTCGGCGGTTTGATGGCTTCAGCATGAGTTGTGTTCCCCCTATTCTAATGTTCCGTGCCCACTAACTAATGAAATTTGATATTTATGCTTATTTTGCTCTTTTCATATAGTGTTAACTGGTGGATCAGTTTAATATGGGCGTAAGAATGGGACTTTAGTTGAGCAGTGGTTCTAAAACTAAGAATAAATTTCCATGTTGCAAAGACCATTTAACCAAATAGTGGCCATTGTATCCAACTATCATCATATTGATTTGCTTATGCTAATCAATAGCACAACGCATTCATTTCACAGATTTTTTTAAAATTTCCCGAGTCTTAATTAAGCGTACGACTGTCACACGGTTCCAAGTACAACAACAGCTGTACATCTGTCAGATTTATATGCATATGTATCACATCCTTAATAACAAATTGCAGACAGATGACTTATTCATATTGTGACAGCTCCTTATTCTCTTGTCACCTCCAGGAAGACGAGAAGTCTAGATGTGGAGCTGATAAACAGGAGTTGCAGGAAAATTCCTTTGTTGGGCCAAGAAAAAGAGAAAATATAGCAGAGCTGCACGAGCTAATAAAAACAGAACCTTCAAACAAAAAAAGAAGCAGATGTGCAGTAACTTCTAATACATGTAAAATACCCTCTTAGACAGGTAACATACCATCACTGACCACATGAAAATGTATTCAAGCCTGTGACAAATTGCATTACAGGCCAAACGAGTGAGTGTTTTAGAGGGCCCAATTTGTCGTCTCCAATAAAGGCCATTGTTGCTCAAAAGACTGGGCTCTTTGCCCACTTGTTGTTTGGAGCCAAACTGATGTAATGGATGTAATGTCTGACAGCTGTCTGGGGCCGACATGAATTGAGTCAAATTCTGCATGTCATGCCAAGTTTCTCTGCATCAATATGTATAAGGTGAACGGGGCAAAGGAGAGGCTGCTTTGCTACAAATTGATGACTGCCTGCTGTGGTAACAAGAGGCCCCATCTGGTGCTGCTTTAGGTTTCCCCAGGCTCCATGTGCAGACAGAGGAAAAGCTGGGTGAAGGGAAGGTGGTGGTACCAGTGTATGAGGGCAAAGGTGAATATATGATTGTAGAGGGGACTTGGATGAAAGAGTGTCTAGGTCAAGACGGTCAAAAACTTGGTCTAAAGCACCTGGCATTGAATGTTTTTTTTTCTAAGTAAGATGGTGATACATAAAATGTAAATGTTTCAGATTACTAGCCAAACCAACACCATTTTGTCACCTCATTGCTCTTGGTCTTCTTCCCTCTAAAAAAAAAAAAAAATAATAATAAAAAAAACATCCACACTAAAGAGTGGTGCTAGTAGGTTTTAGACAAGATGTGTTTACTGACCAGAAGAACAGCAGATTTTATTTTAGCTTATTAAGATGCATCTGGATATTACGGTAAAAGTCCTATACATTTATTGACAGCTATTCTCCTTATTTAAAAAAAAAAAAAAAAAAAACATTTATGGTGACTGAGTGCGTGAACTTAAGAAATCCACTGCACATACAGCTAAAAGGGACCACTGACATTACAATGAACATCTCACAGCAGACGACGTGTAGCAGAAAAAAGCACATGTGTAAGTAATAACAATAATGGTTGCCTATTACAGTGCCGGGACAGGGTATTCTAGAACGCCAAGATGCACAAAAACAGCACTGTTTAAATTAGCTTGAGCAGAAAGCAAGACAGCCATCATTTGTCTTATTAATAATACCAACTGACATGTCAAAACGCCCTGCTCCAACTAAACGCTGAGTTATTACATTCTGTACGTAATAAGTATGCATAAATATTGTTGCCAACTGTTGTGTTTTTATTATTGTTGCAGCAATTTGGCAATTGAAACTACTTGGCTCATGCAGTCTATGGAGAAATTGACAAATTTCTATTGAAACGCCACAAACATCCTTATGACAGTCTGAGCAAAGAAAATTTTTATTAAAAATCTAATGGTTAGTATTGTTTTTGGGTGATATTACCAATGTGTACCGCCCCCTTGTCCCTATAAAGGATGTTTGCCTTGTCTTGTGAGGCATGTCATTACTTGAGATTTTGTGGTATTCCAGTATTTGAAACTGTTTGTCTCCCACAGTGAGTCTTTTGATGTGACAGCTATTTGGGACTAAATGCTCCTGGCTTTGTTTTTTTTCTAAATGTTGTTTTCACATCTTGATCAAATGGTACTAGCTGCATGATGGTAGCGATGCCATCTCTTGCGGCTCTCTTCAGGACCTGAGGTACAAGGCAGGTAAAACTCCAGAGATTCCATTGAAGCCAGATTTCTGTCACTGATTATCCAGCAATTACCAGCGTCTGTTTGATTTCCTCTATTGATTAAAGGCAATCCCTAATCAAACAGGCCTTATTGATGAAACAACACAGCCTTCTCGTTCCCCCGATAAACAGGATGTGGCTTGCAGCCCTCGTTGCGGAGCGTTGCCACCAATCAGCTGTGGAAAAGTTTCAGCATTTCATCACTGGTGAATGTGCCACTGAGATTTTGGAGGATTTTGAAGGAATCATTTTTGACAGTGCATGCAAAGACGTGTCATTGGATGCCCTATTGCAAGTGTTGCCATTTTTTACACAGAGCGCAGTATTTATTCTGTGTATTTCTTTTTTTTCAAATTCACTCTAAGCAGTAGACATTGGCTTGTCGCCATGTAAATCTTTACACTTCCCTCCTTTGTGAAGGATATATGTCATTTGGATTAATAATTAATGGCCTGGTTATTCATTTATGACATAAAGTCATTGTTGCTCAGAAAAAAGAATTGCTCTTTCTGACAGCGTACCGAGGAGGAAAAACAAGATTTCTGTTGATGTTTTCATTTATGTGTTTGTCAGTGGTGTGCTGCGCCTCGACACTGAGCGAGTCAAAGGATTGTGGTAAATAATACACCAAATTACGCCACAGCTTTCTTCCTCCGTGTCGGGAAAGCCGATTTGAATATCCATTATTTACACAAAACATCTTGTCGGCTACAGAGTAAGCAGTTTGTTTACTAAATATGTGTTTTGAGAGTGAAAGCACTCGTGGGTTGCATAATTCATGGAGTCAGGAGTTGTTTGTTCACACGAACCGATGCTCTGCAAAATGTTGTGGTGTCAGGCACATCCCTGCACATTAAAAATACACTTGGAAAAGCTCCTGCTTTCCAGTCGCTTACTCAGACTCGCTCGCACACATTAATATTGCACATTGTACACTGGAATGACAAAGCTGTGCAAGTGTTTGCGTGTGTTTGTGTATGCATGCATGCTTGCATCCAGCTGTTTTTGTTAGGAAACAGAGGAAACTGAGGATTTTTCAACTTCTTCTTCCCTTCCATCCCCGCTTCAGGCACCCTCCACCCCCCCACCCCCCCATCCCGTCTTCCTGAACCGGCACCCACAAAATTAATCCTCATTTTAAATGTCTGCTCTGGTAGAAGATCAGGGCCAGGTGAGAGATAGTCTTCTCTTCCCGCCTTTAGGGCATCTCGAGCTCCATTTAATCCAAATGCCAATTTGTAGCACACAAATAGGAAGAGACTGGAGTCTGGGCAGCTGACTTGTTTGGGCATTTTGTGCTCCCAGTATAAAGATGTGGGACAATCTGGATGCGTGCGTGCATGCACACGTGAATTCTCCTCCGCCGGGTTTTACACTTGGTCGTCTCAGCTTGGTACATCTATAATTGGAGAGAAGGGAGCGTCCGGAGGTGTGGGGTTGTCAGTCACTGTTTGGGTTGCCCTGGGGCCCCTGGCACTCCTGTGGGTATCAAAGTGGTGCTAATTAAATGTGGGTCCCGCTGCACCACCCTCCACATCATGGGGCAAACAGAGAGCCCAGCTAGGCTGTCCTCCTCGTGCCTTTGAGAGGCTGCTTCTTGCACTAATTACCCATTGTCCAATTGACTTGCCCATTCTTACATACGTTTCACCCCCTATTTCTCTCTTAAAACCCCCATCCACGTCGCAGTCCCCCCACCGCCACCTCGCTTCCTATATTTATTATTTTATATTTCCCCTGCCCACTCTGTCTTTGGCTTGCCGGCCTAATTAATCTTATGGAAATCTCCTCCAGCCAAGGTTGGCCTCCGATATTTGTAATTTGATTTGCTGATGATAAAAGTGAAAGCCCGGTTCTGGGACGGTGAGGGAATAGTGTCATTTTTCTGTCCTCTCGCCTGTCACCCCCGCCTCCTCCTCCCCGTCCCAACACTCGGGAGATGCGTGGGGGCTATCAATCTTTCCCACGTGCCCAGCAAACTGATATCCCAGAAAATTAACTTCAATTAATAACAGAAATCCCCCGATGCAGCCATGGCCGGGGCTTTGAAGGAGAACCTTCAAAGATGCCTCTCTGCAAGTCTTTTATAGACCAGCTGGGGAGGGGTTTTCTTTTCATTATCATCAACCACCATTTGAACACTCTTTTTTTCCCACCACAACTGTGGACATTTAAATAAAACTACTGTCAACACACACAGAGACAGACAGACAAAAATCAATTAGATTTCCTCTGGCAAAACAAAATGACTGCTCATTATAAAAATTCATACCCTGGCCTTTGCCTGGATGTGCTCAAGACCTTGTTTGTAAGAGCTGAGAAGTTGCTTAGAACAGGAATGATATTAGCATACAACTATTTCATTATGACTCTAAAAACCTTTTGGTAGAAAATACTTCTTTCATTCATTGTTGTTTGACTGTCACTTAAACTCCAGATTTGAATATTTTCATGTGGGATTTCTACACTTTGACACTACAAAGAAATATCATTAAAATGTTTCTTTCTTCTTTTCCCAAAAGCATTTTGCATTTAGAAATATCCTTCCTCAAAGTGAAATTTTGAGAAATTCTTGTTTTGAAGTAAGAAAGGAAGCAAGTCCTTTAGTTGCCATGTTACGAGATATTTGAATTATAAAAATGTCTCATTCGGACTATTGTAAGAAAACCACTATTGGTTTACCATGAACTCATAACAACACTAAAGTTAGCATCCGCTTGGAAACTACGTGTTGGTGCTAAAGTGCTATTTCACAAGTTTTTTTTTAGAATCTACATTAAATTTAAATGCTTTTAAACACTAACTTGTAAAACTTATGAACCAAGACATTGCTAAGATCTTATCCTTAAGGATGTTGACAATTATTGTCTGTTGCCTGTAGCGATCCTTAACTTCCTTCTATTTTTTTTGTCACTTAGGTTAAATAACAAGCTTGCGTTTAACCGAAGTGAACTATTTGAAAATATTGACCATTTTGCTTTAATGTAGTGTGTAGTGATTAATTTCTGGTTTCAAAGGCCCCCCTGTATCCTGGATACAGATGCAAAAGAACCAATTTCTTATCAGGAATGGTAGTTTTATGTCTACATACTTGTACTTCGCAAGTCATGAAATTGATACAAGAATATAGCTACTTGTCTAAACTTACACAGATCTATAACAGTCAGAGTAATAAAAAATAAATAATAAAGCAAGGCTACACCTCTTCATCTGGGTTGCGGAAGTGAAGTTTTGAAACGTGCTAAAGTGTGTTTCAAAGTTTTATTGAATTTAAAACTTAATCCTCTGTCCCTAAAGATCCCATTTTTCTGATAGTTGGTGGTAGTTTTATTACATTAGAAGACCGCCTGCAGCTATTAATACACCCCTACCCCTGTAACAAATTCCTGCATGCTTGTTGTGTCCCCCACCCAAACCCCCTTAACATCTTTCCCCTGCAGATCCAGCTTTAGTCTAAGTGGCACAAATACAACAAATACACCACGCTTATCAAGTCGCAGTCCCCTGCCGCCCCGTACAATAAAACACAATTCTGTTTTCTTCACGCCGCCTTTATGGAGTGCTAGTATGCCATGGCGGTCACGTCTGGGGAGAGAGCTCTCTGCTTATTTATTTGTGGCTGTTTCCTCGCCTGTCAGGATAAAGAGGGCAACACGGAGCCTGTCTGAGAACATAATTTCACTTTGAGTGCCTTAGCCTGAAGCGCTGAGCACAAGCGCGCACACACAAGTACTGTACACACAGGCTCGCACTCCCAAGCAGCGAGAGTGGCTGTTGACCTGCTGAATAATGCTTTTAGACTGCTAAAGCACTGCACGGTGTGAGCGCGTGTTTGTGTGTGTGTTTGTGTGTGCCTCAGAGTGGGTGGTTAGCAGCTTAACCCTCCCGCTGACTCCTGTTAAGGGCTAAAGGGATCCATGTCAACAACAAGCAATAAAGAAGATGCCTCTTCCAGAGAAATGCGCTGGAGACGCAAACACATACAGCTCGATGCACAGTCACTGAAACTGCACACACATACACGCAAAAAAATACGTACACACAACAGGCTTGGCATGTCTCAAATAAAATATAGATAGAGGTAAGAGTATTTGAAGGGTCTATTAGTGTGGGCTGTCGGGGAGTGATAGGGGTGGGATCAGTGTCACAGCTCCTCTCGGCTCAGCTCGGCCTCGCTGCACACTGTGGGGAGCTTGGAGGCCTGCCAGCTGCCTGTTTACAAGCCAGACGCGTGTTTGACATTGGGCTGCTTCCACTTGATAGCAGCCAAATCCCCTTTCAACAAAGAAAAAAAAAGAAGAAAAACAAAAACAAAAAAAATCATGCCACCGCAGAGCGATATGTTCTGACTCAGCAAAAAGTGCTGAGTCAGTGTGTTATGGGACAAGAGGCTTACCTCATCATAGGTTAAGGGAGCAAAGGATTGATCGGTGATTTTCTCCGTGCATCAGTTAAATGGAGAAAACATCAGTTATATTACCATTTTTATCTGCAAAATAACTTCCATCCACAGTATATCTAGCATTCATATGAAGCATAGAAACTGAACACTGCTTCTCCATGTTTGGTTCTGATTCTGGGGATGCAGAAGAGTGTTATGGAAAGTTGATGCATCAATAGGTCTACAATGTATTTTGGTGCTATGTAATTCACCTCTTAACTGACAGAAGTATTTTAAAGTCTATTATCTGAGCAACAGGGAGCCAGTGTCAGAACTTTAGAAGTAGAACATTTAAGGCAGACCTTTGAAGACACTGTTGCATGCGTCAGTTTTACTACAGATAAAAATAAGGATGAGTTTCTCTTGATCTTTTTGAAACATTAGTCCTGTAACCCTGGAAATGTTCTTTAGGTGATAGAAGATCACCTTCTTAATTGTCTTTATGCTACTCTGAAGGTTCAGGTGATCAGCTCCTAGATTTCGGAGCTGATCACCAGTTTCTTCCTGTGACCTGTGTGCTGAGTCTTGGTTCCTATCTTCAGTTGTTTCTGTGAAGTTGAAGAAAGTTATGAATCCTCTCAGTGCTTGAATGGGGTTAGGTTCAGTAGGCAACATTGTAATGTAGATCAGTCTATCACCTTCATAGTTATGATAACTTATCTTATTACTCAGCTGATTGAACTTTGGGATTCAGATGCTACAGTGACAGGAGGATTTGTCAGTCTGTCAAATGTGGCAAACAAAGCATAAACATTGTTAATGTAAATAATATTTTCTTTACAGCATTCTACTAAAGTCTCCTTAGTTTTCATAGTCTAACTGGAGTCCAGTTTTCGGCTTGTTTTAGTTGGTCATTCTTTTTTTTCAGTGAAATTTAGAAAGCGGTGAAAAAGATTTGGGGATGAGGACACAGTTCTAGCCAGGTACACTGGTTTCTTCCTACAATCCAGAAATATACACCTTAACCTAAACAGTGTCCCTAAATTCCCTGTTGAAGGGTGCGTGCGTGTGTGTGTGTGTGTGTGTGTGGTTGTCTGTCCTCAGTGTTGACCAGTGATGGACTGGTGACCTGAGCCTTTGTCAATGACCACTGGAGATGGACACCAGCACCTATGTGACCGTTCATGAATGAATGAATGAATGAATGAAAATTGACTTAAATGCTCTGTTACAAAAGACAACAGTCAAGTTTATTAATACAATACTTACATTTGCATATTCAAGTTTCAGCTTATACCGCCATCAAGTCAATAAAGCTGTCTTTAGGTTATGCTGAGTGTTTTTTCACACTTTCTCAGTGTGAGATCATTATCCTGGAGGGGAAAAAATTTTTTATTTCAAGGCTTTTTCCATATCTTTACTAGTGATGCCAATCATTGTGAAGGGAGCTACATAAGTTTTATAAAAACGAACAAATAAGCAGAAATTAGATTTACAATGACTTTAATTTCATCTTGCTTATACAGCCATGGTATTACAGCACCCGAAAGCAAAGAAAACAGCCAGATAGGCCAGAGTGCATGTGTGAAGGAACAGAACAACCCTTTCGCCCCCCTCTCTTCTTTTTTCCTTGTGCCTATGTATATTGTAGCATTAATCATTTTCACCAAGCTGAATGTCACAGAGTCTGCCTGCTAGCCCTAAATAAACACTGTCATCCCTCTGCAGGAATAACCTTCACATATCACCGCTGCCATGTGCATGTGTGTTTGTGTACATACAGCATGTATGTATGAGCCTCACCAAAGGTTAGGAGGGCATGTAAATAAAAGAACTGTACTTAGAGAGTTGTCTATGTACATCTGTACATTTTCTCCAGTTTTTTTTTTTTATTATTATTATTTTTTATAGCACTGTGTTGTGTTTGATTAGTCTGAGCCAGTGCAGGCTATAGCTCTACTCACACAAGCGCTGCTTTCTGTCCCTCTTTTTCTCTTTGTCTGTCTCTCCCTCCATCCCTCCTTCTCTTCCCACGTCTCCCTCTGAGTCTATCCCTCGTTTGTTTTCATTAGTGTGATTGCCTCAATGTCTCCCTGACCTTCAGCCATCTTCGGCGCTCTCGCCCCTCTGCAACACACATTCATGCAAACATTCCTCTGGAGGATTACTTCTGATTTTTTTTTTTTCTTTTTTTAGGCCTCATATCTTTATGAGGCCTAAAAATTCCGTCTTTATTGGTGTCGATTATTGTAAGTTGGTAAACGTCTGAGTTTTTCCTCCTATTGGCTTTTGTGAAGGTAAAAAAAAAAGTTCCTAATTGTAATTTGACTCATTTTTCCACTTAAAGCACACCTGGTGTTCAGTTTCAAAGTGTTGCGGTTGCAGATGTAGGCGTTCAAAAACGGACAAGAGACGCATCGCTGAGTAGCCATGACCTTCTGCTGTGATTGGGGACAATTACAGCTTGAACCACAGTTTGAACCATAACGCCACTGACACAGAAGAAGGAAAATTTTCAGCATGGCTTGGCTCTATGATTGGAGATACTTTTTTTTTTTTTATACGGTGCATCCTTTCACGCCGGCGTATATTGGCAGCGGCGAGATGAACGGCTTGTTGTGCGGGGAGGATGGAGAAAAGATTAATATTAATTCGACGGCTGATTGAAGGCAGCACTCAAGTGAAGTGGCTCGTGATGATGTCTCCTGAGCAACTCCCACGCACTGCTCCTGCCACGAGAGGGACAAGAAGAGGAGGAGAAAAGAAGACAGGAGAGGAGATGCCAGAAGTGACAGCATGAGGGAGATGTGAGATGTGTCGCCCTCCACCATCTGCCCACCCACTCTTCTACCGGCGTGTCTCAGAAGACAATGTGCAAAAAGTATTTGATCAAAGGAGAAAATGACCATGCTTGGATTGGTAAAGTGGAAGGTTGGGGATTTTCCACCTGCTGGATCATCTTAGTGTTGATTTGACCAAATGTTCGTCCGACACCCATTGACAACCTATTTTTATTTTAGTTTCCTGCCCTTAATTGTCCTTATATTTCAAAGACTGACTAACATTATGTATTATGAAAAAGCTCCCATGGCATTCGAAAGGGAAATTGGCGTCCAGCATCCCGGTTCCTTCACCATACTTGCTAGGGAGTGTGAGGTGCTTTTCCAAATACAGCTCTGGAAAAAGTGAAGAGACCACTGCACTGAAACCCATTGACAATCTCATGATTATTCCACCACATATTGATTTCTGAACTCTTCCTGAGTTAAAACATTAACTATTGTTGTTAATTGTTGTTTCTAAATTAACTTGTTTTCTTTACATTACTTGAGGTCTGAAAGCATGGCATTTTATTTGTTATTTTGACCGGTTCCCATTTTTTGCAAATAAATACCAAACTTTTGCTTGGAATTTCAGAGACACAAGTAGTTCACAGAATAAAAGAACAATGTTTATTTTACTCAGACACATACTTATCGAAAGTAAAATCAGAGAAACTGATCATTTTAAGTGGCCTCTTATTTTTTTCCAGAGCTGTAAATTCCATTTCTTTTCATTCCAAACACAATGGAGTGTTTTGTGTTCAATCTCAGTCTCTCCGGTTAAAAGTCCTGCTTTACCAAACATAATACATTTATATTCTTTGGTACATATTTCTAGCAACCTTTGGGCAAGAGGCAGAATAAACCATAGACCCTTTAAAAAAAATATTTTTTTACTTTGGATAAAATTTTAAACATTTTACTATTTTGAAGAAAAAAAAACCTGTGTTGTTCTGCACCAGCACGGTTATTGCAGAAGCATATGCAAATAAGCAATAGAAAATTTGTCCTGCAGTTGACTGACTTTTTCTTAAGTGCTTGTGGCACCCCCCAGGCCATGCTGCCTAGGCAGAGAGCCATACTGACCATACCAAGAGAAAAACACCACTGCAAATATAGATTTACACAGACCTTTTAAACAAACATTAATCTACTTTAATCCAATACTACAAGCTGTTAGCATCAGTGTATAAATTGTTAATAATCTTATTTTGAAAGCATTATCTTAGCGTAATTTTCCCCCATTTGTCAAGCCTTCATAAACGCTGACCAGAGGTGTTAGGTTAATACATGTTAATGTGTAGGGATCAATCAAGGTGTGCAAGATGATAGCGAGTCTACACTGCTTAGAGCCAAGCTTGGATTGACACCAGTAGGTCTTTTGAGGATCTTGAGAAGCCAAAGTCTGATGATAGAAGTAGTTGTGGGCAACTCCAGAGGGCGTGGGTGAAATCAGTGAGCAACGAGGGGCCCCTTTAGGGACTATCTGAAATTAAGAATGATTAAAAAGCAAGACACACCAGAGGGAAGTTCTTCGGGGTGGGGAAATGAATTCCAAGTTTTTAACACTTAAAAAATTTGAGACAGTTACAAATCATCTCCAAACTTTTTCCACCTTTAGAGTGGCATATGCCCTGTTCTCAGTTTAACAGGGGAAAATGGCTGGAATAAGTTGGTTGTACATTAAGCTAATATTTTGTTAGAACACTCTTTGGTCTTATTTCAACTTCAATCACACGTGGCTTGAATTATTTTGGATCTGGTGTGATGCTCAGGAGCACGCACTTGTAGGATTTTCCTGACATCTGCGTATTTGTCATCTTTAGCGAAAGTCGTAGTTATCAGAGAATCATTCAAGCCCCTGGCAGATTTAGGTTTGAAGTAATCATTTAATTTCACCTGTTCAGACGTAATAATAGTGTTTTGGTGTGACCCATCAAGTGTCTTGACTTGAATCTGAAAGAAAACTCTGAGGAGGAAACTGAAATTAGGCTGCAAGTGTGACTGCAGTTATGCCAACAACAATTTGCTTTCTTAAAATGCCTTATCAAAGTGTAAATACATTGCTTTCTGATCTCCGTAGACATGCTTGTCTCTTTTTCTATACATAGCAGATGGAAACAAAGACAAATCAAAGGTTTAGAAAGGGCTAACCAAGGTTATGACTGTTGCTTGTTTATATTTTTCAGACATATTTTTTTCCTTTCACTAAGATTTCCTTTGAACAACCAGCTTCTTTAGCAATAAACTTTGTTGGTTACATAATCATTTCAGACAAAAAAGGTTCTCATTTTAGAAATTATCTTACTGATTTTTAGTAACTGTAAGACGTAACCATCAAAATTATCACAAAAAAATAGAAATCTAACAGTCTGTTTATATTTATTCTACTATGAATTTCACATTTTACACTAAATTATTGAAATTAATAAACTTTTCCATGTTGTGCGACTTACCATACAGCACCTGTGACCTACCCTGACTTTCAGCCCTTTACCCCAGAATCAGCAGCACAACAGCTTTAACAGGCATGTACAGCATGTGTGGCTAATTTTAAAAGTATCTGTATCCTTGTCATTACAGTTCGATTACAGTTTCTAATTTAAAGCAGGTGGGTTTCCTGCTGAGAGGCAAACAAGAGTGGCGTAGGTGTCGGCGCATCCGTTGGGGACTGGCATTTATTTTGGCTCGGACAACTGATGTAATTAATGTTTAGACCTTCCCGTTCACGGCCGCTTCTCTGGGCAACGTTGCCAAGCAAAACATGCCGAAATTACCCTCCTTCCCTTCCAAACACACTCGCATTAATTTGCGCACACATTCCATCTCAGATGTTATACCTTACCCTCCTAAATCTTTTCTTCTTGCCTTTTACCTTCCAACTCTTCCCTTTCATGCCCTCGCTCTTCCCGTCTCTGTCTGGCTCGGCGGCGAGGTCTCTTCAAGCTTCAAGTTGTTGTAACCAGGCGTGGCGCCTTTCAGTTTCACTCCGTCAACGCGAAAGCGCCTCTTTGCTTTGTAACAATTTTGTACTCTGGGGAGACTTGCTCTGTATAGGCCTACAAGTTAACTTCAGCAGCGGTGACACTCCAAAGTTGCTTAACGCAGCACTTTCTCTCATCAGCCTGGCAGCTTTGCATCGGAATGACTGACAACATACAGCCATCAGGTGCATGTTTGTACCTTGTCTGTGTCAGGGAATCTACAAGAGTTTCCCATAAGTTGGAGCTTTCACTGATTTCACTGACTTCACTGACTTTCAGATGGGTTTCTGGTTAAGTTGAATAAATGAATAAAAATTAATTCCACACCAGGTAAAGATTTGCAATGCCTTGCAAGCGTATTCATGCCCTTTAAACTTGTTCATTCTTGTCACGTTGTCGTCTTAAGCATTCTGCAGGTGTCGTATGTGATAGACCAACAGAAAGTACCGTATGGTCATTTGAAAGTAAAATAAAAATTAGCATTTACTGCTGTACCCCCAAATCAAATCCTTTGCAAGCATCTTCAATTTGAAGCCAACTGATTTGTAAGTGACGTATGGCTGGACTTCAAACCAACAAAGACATTGTTGCCCAAACTTTTTTTTGCTTTCTTTAAATACACCTTCATGTTGTTGAGGGCTAAATGGTTCAGATAAAGGTGCATTCATATATTAGAATGGTCCAGTCAAAGTCCAGTCTGGTAAACGGCTTTGGCCATTTCTGTTTTGCAAAGAAAAATGTGCTCAAATGTATATTCAAGGCAGTTGAATACAATTTTATGCCACATATTCATATTGTGATTTTTTTTATTTTTCAAGAGCCTCTAACTTGCAGAAAGATCTCGTCAAGTGTAGCATGCACAGCCCTCTGCACCTGTCAAAGGCACAAGAGCTTTCCAAGACTACTTTGATTAGGTCTGTCTGGAGTTCTGGTTTTCCAACTGTACTTTGTGAACACCCCCTGCGTCAGCCATATCTTCGTTAATAATGAATGGTGGTGCTTGAGATCCATTTTGTTTATTTGTCAAATCGACTCTGGCTTATCTCCTCGATACGACACAGATAAGATAAGAGGCTACAGTGGTGGGCGGATGAGGCCCCATGCAGACGAGGTGTTTGTTTGCACTAGCTGATTTCCCAGACTAAACGGGTATCACCCTTCCCTCCCGCCAGCTGGTCCGGATCAAAACCAGCAGCCAGAGCGGCCAGCTGGAAAAATAACACGGGACCCCAACATGACAGTCTAGAGTTACATCCCTGGCTAACAAATGAGCTGTTTACTGAAGTGACGCGTCTGAAAAGTTTGCGCCCTTAACTCCCGTCTTAACTGTAAATTTAGGCTGAGTGGAAGCTGAGATCACAGAATTAGAGATGAGAAGAAACAGTGGAGCACCTGCTTTGTCTTCAGATCAGGGTCAGACTGAAATATGGGCTCAAACAGAGGCTACAAAAGCCAGATGCTATATTTAGTCATGAGAGAAAATCTCTTCACCTCTTCTTTTCTGTACTTTGTCTGTCTCTGCTGATACACACTCCAGGTGTTTGTAATGACAGCAGGACTGGCCTCACAAATCTACTTTTCAGTGCTCAGTAACAGCACATGTAGAGAGAGGACATTTCATAGGCATTTGGTCTGTGTTAAACCAGGCTTTCTTTCATTGTGCATGTGAATGCGCCATTGTTTTTGCCGTCATGCGCTGTTGATCGCAGTCAGACGCCGTCAGTTCAGTGTCTGTGGGGCTAAAAGACGTAGTAAATCACTTTTAGTTACTCAGGTGAACAACTATAGGAATGGTACCCAGGAGAAACGTTGAGGTTCGCTTAGCGTCTAGATTCTCGGTGGCAAAAAATGAGAAAGACAAACATGGCAAATATGAACTTTTAATAGCAGGTCATGTGTATGTTTAATGACGGGTTTGCCCGAAGCACAGGTGTGTTGAAGCAAGGTTTCAGGCAAAGAGGTTAAAGGAGCAAAAAATAAAAGAGGACAGAAAGAAAAGTTTGGAAAGGTTCCTATTCTTTATTAATTGAATTGTTTTGGCAGCTGTGCCAAATTCGTAGACAGCAAGCTGATGATGAAGAAATGCCCTCATTTACTACTTTTAGATTCACGATTATTCTTTGCTGAATGCTCGTTTAGTTTTCAGTGAATTACAACAACATCATATTGACTATTGATTTTAAGTTAGTTTGTGGTAGTTTTTGGTCTATTCATTGCGGTCTGAGATCAGTTCAAGGTGATGGCTTTCATAAATGCACAATGTGCATTTTGTAGAGTGCTGAGTGTGAAGAATGAATTCACTTATTAAGCAAACACGTTTTTGATGGATGAAATGGAACCAAGGTTGTGCGGTTTTACAGATTTTGCTTCATTTTATTTTTTAGGTTTTGGCATGAAAAGAGAATGCTTTTGGTATTAAAACGTCCATGTCTGTACGAATTGACTTCCTAATAAACACAGATCAATTACTGGTATCAGGGGAAACTAAGGTGTTATATTTATGACTTCAAAATTGCAAAAACCTCCCATGATACCTTTCCTGCTCTAATGAATTGCCAGAGAAAGGTTGGAGCAACCAGAGTTTTTTCTTTTTTAATTATTATTTAAATTTTGTTATGGCAGTATGGAGAATGGACTCTCTATGCTCTGCTGGTCAACTAGCCGAAAGAAGGCTTATAAGAGAAAAACATTTGACAGTTCTAAAATGTTTGAGGTTGCAAAAACAATTTAAATAAATAAAAACAATGTTATCTTTGTAAGATAACATTCATTCTGGGGCGTGTTGTGGTGGCACAGGGGGTAAGCACGACCCACGCCTGGAGGCCCCAGCCCTCGACGCGGACGCCGCGGGCTCGACTCCCGGCCCCGACGACCCCCGCTGCATGTCCTCGCCCTGCCCACCGTCGCAAAAACACGTGCCACCAGCGCCGCAAAAACTTTTCGGAGAAAAAAATGGAAAAAAAACATAAAAAAAACATTCAAGCTGCATATTGAGCAAGCAACAAGACTGTAGGCTGGATACTAAAGCAGATGGTTTAAGAAATAACATTAAGTTGTTCAAATTTATTAATCTATTAAGAACAAAACAGTGTAACAGTCAGCATTATAAGAACTTGAAATGTTTTTTTAGCTGGAGTTCATCTAATTGAAAATAACTAATTGCGTTATGCTAAGGTGTTAAGAAATGTCAGTGATCAGTTTTCACTAGATATATGCAGCCTTTGATGCTGTTTCACAAATGACAATTTGACACAAAACCCAGAGATGGATACTTTCTTATCAGACATAAAAAGAACTGAATCATCTTAATTCACTTTAGATGATCTGTACAGCCAATTCAATTAATGTTGACTCCACATAGGAAAACGTAGGTTATTCAAGATCGCTAATTGCTTAAGTCTGTTAAAACAGTTGGTGTATGTCTGATTAGCTTGTTAGCATCCACCACCCTGGCGATTCTTCTCCAATTAGCTCCATAAAATAACACATTTCTGCTAAAGGTAAATGACCTATTAAACTCTAACTTCACAGAGCGACACTTCAAATAAAACTACCTCTGTAATGCAACTTTGTTTTGAAGCTCCAGTTGGAAAACTACCAGCTACGAGTTTTAGTTAGCCACTGATCATAGCTTAGTTGTAAGTGTCGTGAACTTTCATGAACCAATTAATATATACCCATTTTTTTCTCAAATTTCGGTATCAAAATGATACCGAAATAATATAAAAAGATATTATTTATACAACTGCAATATATAATAAAATTGCATGTCGTGCTACTTTACTTTAACATATTTTTTCATGTTTATTAAAATCATTTATAACATGTTTCTTATATTTGGTTAAACGTTTTTTGTAATGCCTCGGTATTTTATTTCAATATGTGGAAGGAATTTTATTCTAGCCTGTGGCTTAAATAAAATAAATATATAAACCATGATATTTTGAAAAAGATCAAAAATAAGCAGAACAGGTCAATTAGCACCAGATTTTCTGCTTTAGGCTAACTTTTTTTTTCTTCTTTCATTTATTTTTTTTTTATTCTCTCCACCTCTCCAGCTTAAGCATTTAGCTCATCTCATTTTGCCGAGACTGAACACGCACCACCAACCTGCATCCATGTTTTTAAAAGCCGTGCACAGAATGGATGACTGAACCATCTCTTCCCTTATCGCCCGCCTGTTACCACCGCTGCCACTCCATAAATAAAGCCATTACAGTGGAGGGGCTGTGCAGTCACACAGGCAGGCGCACATAAACAGGCTGACATACAGGTACTCAGACTGCCGTCGCAGGGGAGCTTTAACCCTGAAAACCCTGTCCAGCTTAGCTCAGACATGCTGGGGCTTTATGGGACATTGGGGAGCGGCTTGCACAGAGTAAATAGAATATCCAGTGATGTCTGTCCCAAGCTCAGATGAAGCTGCCAAATCTCTGCAGGTTTTTTTTTTTTTTTATTCTGACACACTGAGGACACACATGAACACAGAGAGGACAACAAAAAGTAGATAAAAGACAGAAGCTCTTACAGAGAGCAGTGGGTCCCAGTGCAGGTAAGAGTTTCATGTCTGACACTAAAAAGAACGTGTTCATCTTGGAGTGAAGGACTTCACTCTCCCCCTGTCTCTTACCTGCTTTACTGACTGACTGAATGAAGTGGAGTGTAGTGGGCATCTGACAGGGATTTTAATGTGATCCGCTGCAGCTCCCAAAGGACGCGGAGCCAAAGCCTTTTCTTTGGATTTTAAGCATAATGGCAAAACACCCCAGTTGAGGAGAGCCAGCTTGCAGTGTAGCCCCGAGTTTTTAGGCAGCTGAGGAAAGAAGAGATTGCGTTATGCCTCTGATTACCGGACGTCGCAACGGTCATGTCAGCTGTGTGTGGCGTCTGAGCAGGTAAGATGAATGACGGCCGGCGAATGATTTAAAGTCATGCAAAAGTTATGAAAACAGAAAAAAATAAATAAATATTGCAGGGTACCAAAAGTATTTTGAGACCACCATATATTATATCCCTGCTCTCTACTGCCTCGCTCTGGACCAGGTGGATGTAAATAATGGATAAGGCAGTGCATGGGAGTTTGTGAGGTGGTGTTGCCTGAAAATTAATGTAGCTTGCAAAAAATGTTAAACCCCCCTCATCTTATTGACCCCCTCGTCTTTCTTGTTTTATTCGGTTGACCAACAAAGAGTGGCACACATTTTGAAAGAACATCCAAAAAATGGCTCAAATTTTCTTTACAAAATTCTTTATGTGGAACCTGTGGTTAGATTTGTATTTATCTCCCCTCTGTCCCTACTTTGTAGAGCCATCTAATTTTTAGATATCTTCTGCAACGTGGCTCAAACTTAGTATGGTTGGTTGGATAGCTAGTGTGAGCATAAACTTCTAGCAGTATATTTCCAGTGGTAGTTAGGTCTGAACTTTGACTGGGCCATTCCAACGCATGAATATACCCAATAAGTCTATTGTCGCCCTTAACGATTGTTCTTTCTTTGCATCGTATCTAAGGGTTCAAATTAGGGTTGGTGCCAGTTTAGGTGTGAATGTTCATGTCTTGCTTGGTTTGAAGCTAGATGATGGGCTGAAGAGAGCTCTGCAACAGGCTGCAAGCTTGGAATATAGTTTTGTAACCCAACTTTGCTGTAAACCTCTCCGCAATGTTCACTCTGCTCTGACTGACTCCTGTGTTTGTTGGTTTGAAGTCACAAAAGGAAGAATATAACGAACAGAGAAACGATGACAGCAACTTATCTTAACTAGTAACAAAAAAAGTAGGACAGATTCACTTTTTCTTGGATACAGGGTAAGATTTGATTATTTACCTTTCTGCCTTCCTGTTAAGCTAAAACTGCTCTGGAAGTACTTTAACTAGTCATCGGTGATATTTATTGCCCCTACATAAGGATTCCTTAGGTTTTTCTTGGTTCCACACTGTGCAGGCATGATTGAATTCCAGCCTGCCCATAAATGTTTTTTTGATCTGCTGGGCTTGATCTTTGAGCGCCAGAGCTCCAACTCTCGCACGGTTGCCAGAGTATGTGTGCGCGCGCACACACACACACACACACACACATGCATCGAATTACACGACACCAGCCAGGCTTGAAAGTGTGTCGTTATTTACCAAACAGGTTGCCTAACAAGCAAAGACTGATTCCCCTGCAGGGTTGTGTATGAAAGAGAAAAAAAAGACTAAGAAAAAAGAAAACCTAGAAGCATGGCGGCAGAGCAATATCCATCATAATTGATGTGTCGCAAAGCAGATTACACACATTAGCGCACACTGTTCTAGCTGTGACAGCTCCAACTGAACATGACAAATTCCGTAATATGGAGGGGGGAAAAAGATATTTTACTCATATTGGGTATTAAAAAGCAGACAACTAACAAAGGAGAATTTGCATTGGTAAATATGAAAGCAAGTGTGCTCTCTTCTCTGCTTAATTGCATTGTATTTGTTCCACTTTGGGGGCCAAGTGGCTCCTGCAAAACTGTTTGTGGCTCTGCCGAGCGTTCGCCTCCTCCGTGCCAAGTTTTCATTCGACAGCAGCTAATCCCAGCACGCCTCAGCCACGGCGATATTTACCGTACACAGCACAACAGATAAGCCCACTGAAGTCGCATATGCCTCTTTATTGTGATGGAGCATTAGGAGAGAGTTCAGCTGCCTAATCATCGAGCTCGACGCCGGCGGAGGGCTAAATAGGCTTTGGGAAGGGGAGGCAGCTCGACTTGTTCTGCTCTCGACTCTCCCGGCCTCTCCGTCACTCTCCTCAGAGTCCTTTAATCAACTGAGTAGCGCTGCAGAGAAATCTGCAGCCCCGATTCCTGGATTCCTTTTCTCTTTCTGTGCAAATACTTTGAGTTAAGCAAAGGTGCTGCCATGAATTAGCAAAAAAAATTAGGTTTTTTTTGTTGGTTTTTTTTAGATTTTTTACAATAATTCATAAGCATGTTAAGTGCATGTTACTATTTGTACATTTATTTTTATTTATCTTTCTTTCTTCTAGAAAAAAATACAGAATATTTTTTTGTGGAAAGTTTTGGCATTTATAAGCTAATGCTAAAGCACTCACCCTTTGTATGTCTTTTTTGAGTATTTTGTTTTCATTCTTTCATATTAAATACCTACTATCATCAATGTAAATAGATATTTCTTTTGTTTGCTGTCTATGAATATAAATAAATATTTACTATGATAATACAATGTTTTTCATTTAAATAATAAAAATAAATACTTGTAAAAATATATATATATAAGCAAAAATTATGTTTTACCCTCCAAATACAAAACGACAATCTTCAATAAATGAGTAAAATAATATCACAATACATGTCCATTGATCATGATTGCCTTTTATTTTACATCAAAGGTTGCATATGACAAGCTGTTGGAATAATTGTGCTCTAATTGTGGAATCCAATTTTATTTTATTAGGGAATAAGAAGGCCCGAGCAGAGCCACACGTTTCTGTGGCCGAGCTGTTCTGAGTTGCATCGTTATAGCCACGCACACACACACACACATGCACATGCTCTCCCGACGACCCGCTAATTAACACCCCATGTTAATCACTCTCAACCCAGCCAATAACCGGTGACATCCCATCATCCAGATCACTTGATCGTAACACAGCAAAGCAGCACTCCCCTTTTTCCTCCCTGCTGCCATGTTGTGCAGACATCGCGGTCGGTATTTTGACCGAGTTTTCCTTGAAGAATAACTTGGTCTTTAGAAGGAAAATCTCATGCCAAATGTTTCTAAAGCAGAATAAATACTCAAACATGCCACTACAACCCCTCCTTTCCCATTGAACAGCCTATGGCTTTAAATCGAGAACATAAAGCCTAACCACACATTTTTTGTTGTTGTTATGCATTAGATATATTCCATTATCCTGATCCCACTTTGCATAGACTGCTTTAAGTGCGTGTTGGCTACACGTCGTCTGGGCAAACGGCTGCAGCAGAAATGGCGACTTTGATATAACTTAAAGTGATTTGCCTAAGCTGCCGAGTAATTAGCCAAACTTAATCATTTCATTTCAATTCACTGCTATTACCCCAAGTTATTTTTGCAACTCTCTTTTGTGCAGGTCTGCGTCGAGCCCACTGTTGTTTGTGAAATCTGTGACAATACTGACCTCTGGTGTCAGTTTTTTTTTGTTGTGGGGGAAAAAAACGTGACATTTCACTAGTCTCATTGGTAGTCCTATTTAAGGTAATGAATCCGCTTTGGACAAACTGCCTAGTTTGAAGCTTTAGCCTCCAAACGCCTGCAGCAGGGATTGCCGGGGATAGGGCAGAGGTAGATTAGGAGTCGATGTAATGAGAGGCAAAGCGTCTCTTTAGCTCTCCCCCTTTGTCTTTGCCTCCTTCCACCGAGCCTTGGAGGAGAAGGAGATAACTTCTCTGGCCAGTAGCAGCCACACAAGCTTTGACTTTTGATTTTATTATAATCATCGTCTCCTCTCGGCGCCTGCTTTCTCCTTCTTTCCCTGTCTCCATCAATTTCTTTACCTTATCTTTGCTCCACTCTCACCCTTGCTGACACTTACTCATGCCAGAGCGGCCTCACTTCCTCGACAGGGGATTGTCAGATCCCCTGGAATATGGAAAAAGACAGACACTTGCCAGGCACACTGGCGCGCCACACATGGGTAATAGGCCTAATAGGGTCAGGCCTGCATTTAATAAACAATTACCCATCTATAATAGATGAGTCCAGCTCCTAAGGCCCCATCGAGATGAGGAGGGGGAGCAGGAAAGAGAGAGTAGGTGAAAGAGAGGGAAGGTGAATGAATAATGCAAACGAGATGCCCATCAGAGCACCTAAAAACGCGACACCAATTATCTCCCTCTGCTAACGATGATCGTCTTGATGCTCTCCCCACTGTCCCCCCCAACGCCGAATTCTGACATTTACCCAGCTGCTCCTCCGCTGCCACACGAATCCGCACAACACGAGGAAACGGGAAGGCGAAGATGAAAGCTGTGCCGCCCACACGTTGTACGCCGATTGAGGTTTTTTTGTCTGGTTTCATTTTGTGTTGAAGAGGTGGCAGAAGGACTTCCTGGGGAAAAGAAGAAAAAAACACTTGAAGTTTTCCAGATTTCATCCCACTACAGGCAAAAACTTTAACATATTGTGTTTGGGTATCATGTGAAGGACATGGTGGAGGTGGCATCATGCTTTTGTTTAGCAGGGGTTGATGGAAATGTGAATGGAGCTGTTTGCTGGACAATCCTGAAAGAACGTCGAGCCAGAGATATAACGGAACGGTTTAGATCAAAGTATATTCATGTATTGAAATGGTCCAGTCAAAGTCTAGGCCTAAATCAGACAGGTTGAAAATTGCCGTTTTAGACGCTTTCTGTCCTGAGTGAGTTTGATGTATTTAGAAAAAAATAACTTTCCAAAAATCTCTCTCTAGGGGTGCAAAGCTGGTAGAGACATGTTCCAACAGACTTAGTGGAGCTTAAATATAAGATTTTTATTATGAGAAAAACAAAAAAAATTCAAAGTCAATTTTTGAGTATTTTTTGTTGGTTCTTCACATTAATTGTCAAAAATAAAAATCAAAGTTCATGATTTTAACGTGACAAAATAGGGAAATAATTCTGCTGGATATTTAAAATTACAAAGCACTTGAGCACCTTTTTTCTTTTCTTTTTCCCAGCAGCATCCTCTTTGCTCCAAGGTTACCCAAATTACACAAGGTTAAAGTGGTGCTAAAGAGGTGGCGCCGGCGGTGGTGGTGGGGGTTAGGGGTGGGGACAGTTGGGTCGCCAGTTCAATTAGCATACAACCCTGACGTAGCAAGGGAATTATTGGCAGCACAAGAGGTAAGATAGCCAAGCAAAGCACTTCTGCTCCCTGCTGCATTTGAATAGGCAGAATGAGATGGAGGGAGTGAAAAAGAAAAGCGAGGAGACCTTTTTTCCTTGGCCCCTGCAGATCAGAGGAGATGGACCTGTGGTCCTCAAGCAGGCTGCCAGTGAAGTGGATAGGGGTCTGGCAGCTTCCACCATATAGGCTCTGGGGGGAAAAAAAATAAAATACACACCCGCCTTTACCTCCCCAAGGACCCAAGTCTGTGGTAATAATGGGATCAGAGCCATGACCCTCCCAGGACAACGTACCGCTGTTGGATATTCTATTAGTTTGCCCTGCAGTGAAAAGAAGTCCGCGCTCGGCTCCTCTGAATCACATTTGTTTTACTTTTATGTAGCTTTAACAGTAACTAATCAAAGAATTTAAAGTTTCCAAGAGAAGACTTTGTTAGAGCGTGTTGAGCATCAAGGAGATCTTCAAATCACATCTAATGTTCTTTCTTCTTGCAAGGATACTATGCACCATTAACATGTGTTAACAAAAAAGCAAGACCCATAATTGTTCCATTTTTTCCCTCTATTAATCCCAACTCTGGGAGATACAGCAGAAATCGCATTAGCATTCCCATCCTTTATGTGACTCCAGCTTTCAGGCCCGGCATCTCATCTTGCCTTTACATGATATCAAGCTGTATTAAAACTACATATGGCTTTCGCCGTCTATGCAGAGTGAATTTACATTTTCCTGATGAAGTGCTTTCAGTTTTGTTTTTTTTTTGTTCTTTTTCCCTCTACCGTCCCCTTGTCCTTCCCTTCACCTCCAGCCCACAGCCCACTCTGATTTAAAACACACACAACCGTACTGCTGTTTTACTGCAAAATAACACAAAGCGCGGACTGAGACACCTTTCGGTCGCCTCCAGCTTCCCATCTGTTGCACATCTGGAAGTGGTGTGCGGCACCAAGTAATTGGAAGTCAATTTGTTTGAAGTTATGTCTTTGGCATCTGGCTCGATTCATAAAAACCCTGGAAATGGCATTAATTTTATAGCGTCCCTCTTTGTTTCTCCCGCGTTCCGACGGCAACGCACGCAGGGGCCTTGCTCTCGGCTGAGTGACGTGGGAGTATTTTTCAGAGCCGGTCAGGGTGTGGTCCCCAATAAAAGCAGCAATGGGGCCCCCCGAAGAATCATGGAAAGGATTACCACAGCACACAAGCAGAGAAAATATTGATAAGTTCACCAAGCATTAAATGGAATTCCTCTGACTTTGGCGAAGTTTTATAACTTCACCTTTAACTTTGACCGCGGCTTCAGATCGTTTCTTATTTTTCCTGAAGGGAAAGCTCATCCCGGGCCTAGTTTGCCACATTTCCAGCAGACGGGCTGACTGATTGAGAAGCAGCATGGTGTTGTTTGTCACACAGCTCTGAGTCACAGCTGAAAATAGAAATGACACTTGATGTTTGGTGCCTCTCTGCTGGCTGTCATATTGTTATTCCCACTCAAATTTCACCTAATTTGTGCACAAGTCTTGTCACAGTCCAGATCCTGATAAGGGCTTTTAGGTGGGTTTTTTTTTTATATATATTCCCCCACCGCTCATCCTCGTATATGTGGCAATGAAGTGCAATGAGACACACACACACACACCCACACACACACAAACCATGTGCATGCATTTGTGCATGCATTTGTGCGTGCGTGCAGGCGAGCGTCTGCAGATTCTGCTTGCATGTGCACTTTCGTGTTTGCACACAAGCGCATTTGATTAGGCTTGTTTGTGTTCTGGAATTGCAGGGGCACCATGCGTTCTCGCGTCAATGTGTGTGCGTGTGCGTGTTTCACCTCAGCGGGAGGTGATTAAGAGTTGCCAATGGCAGGCTCGACAGGTGAGTGCATTGTAGCACGCTGGCAGCCGTGGCATCTGCACAGGTGACAGCTTCTCCCCACTCAGTGCCGGTGTCAGTGTTGGTGGGTGGCAGGAGGTCTGACAACGTTGTTTTGGTGACAGAACGACTCTGCTGTGAGGTTCACGACATCACTTGCCTTCTTTAGATTTGTCAGTTTATACTGGGAGGTATAGTGCCATGAACTTTAGCTCGTAAACTACTGCCAGGGCGCAGTGCCATACGGGATGGGTTCTATTTACCAACACGGCATTGCGTCTCACTCAAAGAAGCTCAATTTTAGTGGTTACCTTAAAGAGGATCCTTCACACAGTCCTGCTTTGGGTTAATTTTAGTGCAATACTTTGTAGAGATGAAGCACAGCCTATTACTGCCACCTGGTGCTCGAAGCCTGACACAGCAACAGTTTTTCTCTTCTTTTTTTTTTTTTTTTTTCACTTTCTACTAGGAGTGAGGTCATATTTTATTAGGGAAATCTTATTCCTGTATGCAACACGGATACAAAGAGATGTGGAAAGATTATTTTACAACTTCGCCGTTTTTGGCAGGCAGTGTAATAAGCCCGTCTGCTTCTTATGAATGAGATTAGGTAAGCAAGCAAAGGAAGTATGAAAGAGGTTTTGATTTTTTTTCCAAATGCATGTCACATGTTCTCCTGACTTATAGGTTCCATTCATGTTGTTTCAATGCAGTGAAGAAACATCACTGTCTGTGAGTGACGTTACAAACATTAAAAAGCCCCTTATTTTGATGACAATATTACCCTGTGTGGTCCTCCTTGGTTTAGGAAACATCACTGTTTAAAAAACACCAAATGTAAGAATTTAGCTTTTATTGAGCATTACATTTAGAAATTCATATGTTGATTAAAATTTTATGTAATTGGCAATATCTGCCCAGCGAGTTTGACTACAGCATTGCCAATGTATGTAAACTAGTTAAGGATTGATGCATTTGGGCTGCACTGAAATACCAGTTAATGTTAGAACCAATCCATTAGAAAATGTTCCACTTAAAAACTCAACTGGCTGACAGGTTTGAGTTCTAATCAAATGTTTTTGCCAGATCAAGTCTTAACCCTGAATAATTCGTATAAATAAAGCAAAACATTTTTTTTTTTTTTACAGAAACAAATTTTCCACAATGACTGTCCTACGTTTTAAATATCTATCATGTCAAGTACAGTCATGTTTTTTTTTCTTCTGACTTAAGTGGGACATTATTGCCACACTTTAAAATTTGGCCGCAATAAAAATGTATGAAACTTGAGTTGCTTCTAAATGATTATGGAACAATTTTCTTGCAATTGCAACAATATGATTACAGAACATTTTGGGTTTTTTCAAATAATTGCTTAGACTTTTAACCTTATGCTGTTAAATTTGAACATTTTAGTTATGGTTATAGTTTATCATAGTGATATTTTTTCTTTCAGTATTATTTGGAAGGGTGTACCAAACTAAAAACAAGTACCAGAAAATTAAAATTTAATATAATCCTTTTGAATTGCTCTGTCGGTCTTGCAGAGTCTATCTCGTACACACAGCATAATGAAAATCAATGTTAACCTTCCATAACTGCTTTAGCCAATTACCTGTAAACATCACTCACTACTTTGTACTTGGGCTGCCTGTGCTCCATAATGATTGATCGGTTTAGTCTTATTTGCAGCTCAAGAGGGGGATCCGAGCGAGTGGATGTTTCGATTTCTCAGAGAAACGTGCTCTAATAACACTCTGCAACATTAATTCAGAGGCTTTGATGAGAAATCCATTAAGGAAGTATGGGCATGTTGTTCTTAAGACTTCATAGTTTGCATGAGCGTGAGGTAAAAAAGAAAAAAAGACGGGAGAGTTTCAGTTTCAAAATGTTCGAATTGTACTCCTGTTACAAGCAAGCCTTATTAAGTCTAAAGATGTTTTTTATAATGTTCTTATGCAGTCTGGGAAATTGTTGAATTTAATATAAGTAAGAAAATTGTGTTGTTAGATATTTAGATTTTCATACTTTATTCCCTTTCCCAATACATCCATCAATCCTGACTCAATATTGTAGTAATAGTTGAATATTGATTTGGATATTAAAAGAAAAAGCATACCTATATTTTGCCATTTTCTGCTTAGAAAATCTGGAAAAGTCTCATCTCGCCATCTTATTCACATCAAAGGAAACTTTTTTAGTTGCCTGCTTAATAGCTCTTATAGCAGCTCCTTATCTGACACCGTTATTCATTCTCAAGGGCTCATCAACTCACAGTAGACTCATCAGAATTATCACTCCTTCTCTACTTGTCTTTATTATCTAATTTCCCTCCCCTCTCTCTTCCTTTTCATCTCTCATTCCCAATCAACCACCTTGTAAGCAAGCCCTTCACCTTCCACCACGAAATTTCTTGCTCAAGAGGGGTTTATTACGGACTTTTCCCATACTTCTGTGAATAAAAAAAGTTATGTCTGAGTATTGTATATGTATGTATATATATATTTTATATGAATATATGGATTAAAACGTATATAAATACAAAAATATGTAACAAACATGTAAAAGAGACAGACAAAACCAAGTACATGTTAAGCACTGAGATGAGTACATTAGTTACATGTTCAAGGAGTTCATATAAGGCCTTCCTAAGCAAAAGCAACTAGGACTAGGTTCCTTTTGTAAACTGGTAGAAAAAAGTACACTTCAGGCAAATATCCAGTAATTATTTTGCATATGTTACAGTGTGTAGCCACCAGTGTCTAACGTAAAAAAAGAAAAAGCTTGTAGTAGTTAACATTTCTACTCTCAAATGTCTCCCTTTTTAACACAAGTCTGTTCATATCCTCTGTATGAAGCAGAGAAATACAGTGGTTACCCAAAATAAAGTTAAAAGTAGTCGGTTCATTTGCTTCTGAGCAACATACAATGTCAGCATCTGCAACAGTCGAAGAATTTCTAAACAGGTGGCACTTTGATGGGTTTTACTTAGTTTGTCAGCTGATATTTAAGTTACTTTCGCCTCTGCAGTTGTCAGACATGGATTTGAATCCTTAAATTCGTCAGTCAGTCTTTCAGGGCCTTCCCCCTATTACCAGGAGAAGTTCGACCTGTGCAGTCATTGGACTATACCAAAGATGAAGGGCCCTTATAGGTCATCGGCCTCAGCGGAGCTGAAGCTACTCCTTCGGCTGCTGTCCTTGGAAGCAGCCCCTGGGGATCCGGCGGACAGGAGCGGATCGGCGCCGAAAGGCGAGAGTGGGTCATCCATTAGGATTTCGTCCAGCTGGTTCTCCTCCTTGAGTGTGGCGGTGAAGAAGTCTGTAAAATGGGAGAGCGGGTCGGAGAACGTGGTGCAGGTGTCGGCGCCCTGGATGTGGTCCTGCGGGCCGCTCGCGGTGGCGATGGATGGCACGCCCGTCACCACTGCTATCCTCTGGAGGTAGTCGCTGTTGGGGTCCTCCTGGTAGATGGGTGGCTGTTGTGGTTGCTGTTGCTGTACCTGCGGTGGGGATTGCTGTTGCTGCTGTTTGAGCAGGTGGGAGGACAGTTCAACCGTCCCCAAGGCAGTGGCCATATTTGGGAGTCCGTGTGCTCGTGCCTGGATTTCAAGCTCCTGGAAAGCAAATGACATCAAACAGGGTTAAGGTTTAATCTCTCCTGACCACATCCATCAACGGCTAGAAGGGAGTAGTACTGAGAAATTCCAGCCACACCTTCATTACCTCCCGTTTCACATACTGATCAAGGGTAGGAAAGCTATGAGCACTTATCTCTTGCCTGTGTCATCTCATGACATTCTTACACTTTTGGGCATTGTCTTATTGGTGCAAACAGTGTTTTATTTGCTATTCATGTTTTAGTATAATTTCAAAATTCTGTGCTCCTTATGTCATTGGAAGAAACTTTAGAACCCCCCACCAAAAAAAAAAACCAAACTAAGGGTTTCCAATTCCTGTCTTTTAGTGCCAGTGTCCTTCAGGTTTTAAATGTGTCCCTGTTCCAACATGGTGAATTCAAATGACGCACCTACAAACTAAGACTGTCGCCTAGTTGTACAATTTTGGTATATCGTCAGGAAAATATCTAAAATATACAGCGCAATGGTTCTTGAGGGCTCTTATTGGACACCAGGTCCCCTAAACGCACCACGACTTCTTGATTTTTATTACCTGGATCCTCAGCAGCAGCCTCCTGTTAGCCTGCTCCAGCTTCTTTTGACGGTTTTCGAGTTCCCGAGCATGCTGCTGCTCCTTCTGTAGCCACCTTATGTACTCCACTGAGGCCTTCAGGATGGTGCCTTTGTTCCACCGCATGTCACTACAAAACGAACAACAACAAAAAACCCAAAAAACTGAAAGTAAAGGATAAGTTTTCAAGCAGAAACCCCTGATGTCAGCAGAATACCTTTTTGCAAAAAAAAGAAAATTCGGGAAAACTTTTTAAAAGGTTTTTTTTCCCCTCCTTTTTATGATATGAATTAGAAATGGAGACTTACATGGAGCAATTATTCATCCTTGGACATTACACGAGGACATGGAATGGGGATTTTTAATAGAATAGTTAAGAAGCTCTGTGGAAAGTCCATTCTTGTACCTCCTTGTTCAGTAAAATTAATCCTCGAGTAAAAATAGGTGAGGGAAAATGAGCTAAGTTGGAAGCCAAGAAGGAAAATGGAACATTGGACTTAAGGTGCTAGAGTGCAAGTCATTCTTTTGCAGGTATTATTACTTTTTTAAAAAGGACAAGGGACCTCAGTAAAATTGTCCTTCTGCACACGACTGAGTCGCCGGTCTGATCGGCGTTAATAATCTCCTTTATCCCTTTGTTAATGGCATGGTGACAATACTAACCTCCCATTTATATTTGAAGCAAAAGTTCAACTGCAAATAGATGGCCGGTGTGCCGTGCTTCATTTGTATGTTCAAATTGAGCTCCAGACTTTGATTCGAATGATGTGAAAGGGTCTTTACATTTAACCCTCTTTCTCATAGCTCGGGTTTTAAGACAAAACAGCCAGGAGCTACTTAGAGAGAGGGGGGGGTTGTACATCTCAAAGTGCAGAGACGACACAGAAGTTTGAGTGCGCCCTTGAAAGACGACTGAGAGGTACTTGAGGACTCATCTCATCACGTCTCTGCTTTGAGTTAAACACTTCAAGGTACAGATTTTGCCGCAAACAGGAGATGCAAAGGTTGTTGTTTACTTACGGGTCATTTGACTTCGGAATGAGCGTCCCCAGCTCCTTAATCCTGTAGTTAATGTTGTATCTTCGCCTTCTTTCAACTAAGCAAATCAAAAAGAGAAGAGTTGATTAGACCCATAATTTCTCCAACTGCGTGGTTTGCTAAATCTGACAGCGACATGCTCAGTGATGGAACAAACGTTTGTCATTACCTAGTTTTGCGCTTACAGATTTTCAGTTAGTGTTGTCTGACCAAGTGACATTTTTAAAGTGCTTTGTGAAGTACACATCTTCTTCATATGTTGTCATTTGCTGGTAAGGAGGCAAAGGGTATGGGAACGTTTAAGTGAAGTGTGTAGGGCAAGGGGGTAAATACAAAATGCCCATCACTGTTCCAAATATTGCATGCAAAAAGTTTTGAAAAACATTTAACCTTTTTCTTCCCCCATTACAGTTCTGTAATACTTTGTGTTGGTCTAAATTTCTAACAAAATGTAAAGAAAGTCATGGTTGTAATGTGACAAAATGTGAAACTTTTGTAGGAATTGGAAAACCTTTTCAAAACACAACAATGTACAACTGTTCAGATGTGCTAAACAATTTACTTTATGTGTAGATATCCTAAAGTCTTATGTGCAAGGAAGCCATATTGGATTGCAAAGTTGAAGTTGGTGTAAAACCCTCAACTCTTAAACTCAAAGACCAACTTCTATGTGGAGTTGTGTTAACTAGGAGTGCATTGCCAATTGGTATGATTCTATTTCTATGATATTACATTTAAAACTAAATAGTCAGTGTCTTTTTGTACATTGCAACCACAGATGATATTATGTTGTAATTAGTTTCAGTGATGTCTGAAGGCAGAGTCATTCCAGATTTCATAAAACATCTGTCAATTTTCCACTACCTCTAGATCTGTCATATGACATCCCGTTGGTGGTCATAAAATGACGATGCAAAAGTACATGAAGTATCAGTATTTTGTTTGACCTGTAATGACTGTTGACTTTACCAACAACTGAATTATATAGGTAAGGTAGACTTGGTGGTTTCTAAAGCTGCAGTTGGTAAGAAACCTCCAACTTTTCTTGTCAAAATGCCACCTTCCAGGAACATTTCTTTCGATTTGTCCAACTTCTAACATGGAAACATTTATGTCTGAGTAAAAATGAAACAGGAAATGCTATCACACCCTTAGACCAAAAGCGAGGTGCTTTGGACCAGAATGTTGCTGGGTTTTTTTTGTTTTTTTTATTTGGTTTCTTGACATAACACGGCAACACACACGCACACAAATCGCACTGCAACATTGCTACTAACATAGTAATACTTAAAAAAAATTTGAGTTTGACAACAACTGGATTAGAAAATTATCAACTGAAGTCAACTTACTCAAATTATGATTATCCTTTTTCTGTCTCTCTTTGGCCATAACCCGCGTGTCATGCTCTGTCAAAAAAAAAAGAAAAATTAAATCACAGAGGGGAACAAATGGATTATCAACGCACACTAATTTAGGAGCTGAAAGACAACAATCAAAAAACTCCATAAAAGGCCCAATCATAAAGTCAAACAATCAGTTTATTCTGAGGAAGTTCAGTGCTGAGGTCAGAATGGGGAGCTGTAGCCTCTTCTGCAGACATATATTTGACCTTCTTACACACATACACACACATGCGCACAATGCCCCATTCATCCCCCTTGGCATGCCATGAAGCTCATTGTAAAAGAAAAAAAATAATAATTGTGACCACTTTTAGAGTACTCATTTCACAATTAAGATAGTTTAGCCAATTCCATAATCTGTCCCGGAGAGAGACGAAACAAATGCGGTGGGGTCCATATTTGTATTCACATTCTTCCAAATTACATAATTAGGAACCTGAGATTGGATTTCTCAATTTGTCTCTGTTGATTCAATCAAGTCAATTTAGTGTCTGTGTAACATTCTGTGCCCGCGTTCAAATGAAGGGGATTCTAATTTACTTATTTTCCCATTCAGAGTGAAGCACTCTCCTGGCATCTTTTCTATTTTCTAAATCAATTAGGCATTTTTTTTTAGCTTTATGCTTGAGATTAATATAACATTTCCAAAGGCTCCTCTGTTTGAGTTGGCCCTTCTTTTGAATAGTGATAAAAAGCAAGAGTAGTTATTCAGGTAATGTGCAAGCTTAAGTACCTGACAGAAATAAACCCCGACACACTGCACTTAATTTCAGGACTAAAGATTTGACAGAATTAGTTGTGGGTTTTTTAGCCACCACAGGTGGCCTTGCAAAATGCAAATTACAATCTGTCCTTCTGCCAAAGGTTTCAAAGAATCTTCGTCGTTTCTTGTGCTTATTTTTCCTCATCTCACTCTAAGCGACTGGTTGCTAGCTCAGTCCCATGGTATGAGACCATACCTGTAAATTCCCTTTTAACAGTGAGCTTTGTGGTGTTAGATGTGGGACTCATTCCACCATTAGGGGGGTTCATACCTTGTTCACCCCCATAAACGTCCAGCATGCTGTTGCTGAGGGAGACCTGCAGCGGGGAGGAAGAAGCAAAAGGACGGGTCAGTCAAAGGGGAAACGCATTTCACATTCACACACTCTGTTATCAAAAGCTCATCAAAAGCTACAAGACAAATAGTTGCTTTTGGCTGGTGAGTGGCTTTGTCTTGCAACGGCAGGAACAACAAGAGGCAAGCAGAATGATCAGAGAAGGTTGTCGTCGCGCCCAGAGCTTTGGATCTTGACTAAGCACCAGGGGGTTTTGGTCCCTTGTCTACCACAGCAGGGCAGGACAAACTGTGTGCTTTGCCTCCCCCCCAGACCTCAGTTGGGACGATGTTCAATTTACCTGTTTATCTTGCATGACAAAGACAAAAGTCGCTGAAACAGAACCTGCTCATATAATCCTTACTGTTGACCTTCAACCCTAGCTTAAAGCATCCTAAATTTCCACATTTTGTCTCTTTTTTCCAGTATTCCAACCCATTTTACTGTAAAACAGACCTCTGTTCCTCAACCTTCAACATTTATTTTGAAATACTTGGTGTCACTGATAATTTATGGCAACATATTTAGTTCTCAGGCTTTGAATATAAAACCTTAAAAGCTAGGAAGACTACAAGGGAAGAAAGGAGGATTGAAGAAGGTAATGAAGGAGGTATAAAATAAATAAAAGAATGGAATGGTACTAGGATTTGTGAAACAAATGGAGGACAGAAAATGAAAGAAAACACCAGGCACCATGAAGAACAAGCAGGAACTAAATGTAAAATGAAGGAAAGGAGGTAGGATAGAAAGGTCAAAAAGTGGTTGGAAAAGAAATAAACGAAGGAGGAAACTTTTAGACAGTGGGACAAAGAATAAGTGAAAATACAATTATTCTTGCGCACTTATATGTTCTTCTCCCATTCTTATCCAGACTTGGAAAACGGTGAAACTAAATTCCATACTTTTCTAGACTCTAGGAATACTGCAGCTCACTAAAAGCACAATTTGTCAATCCTAAACACTGAGACGCTCTGTGTTCAAAAACAGCACACCATCAGATGAAAGGGCTCTTTAGGTCAACGGCATGAACAGAGGCAAAACTGTTTTCCTATGGGGGCCTCTCATCCTCTCGGATAATAACGCCTTTTCACTGAGTCCAGACATGACACGATATACAGCACACTGGAACACGTGTGACTAATTCGCATTTGTGTATTTATGGCAGGAAAATCTCGTATAGGGTCACCATGGATTCCAAGAAATGCACAGCCAATTTTAGCAATGACACGTGCGTCAAATGTAACTACCAGTGAGCCGAACGTGGTAGGACTGGATGTCAAGTCGAGAGACAGGATGGGGACTATAAAAGGAAGAGGCGAAACGGAACAGAAGAAAGAAGCACCATCAGATTTGTGTTAAAGGTTTCTAGGTATTGCCCTGCCAAAAATATTAAAAACCCCTTCTGCTTTTTTTTTTTTTCCATTTTGTCACTTTACAACCACAAATTTCAGTGTGTTTTAATGGGATTGTATCCAATAAACCAACTCAAAAGTGGTGCATAGATGCATGGTTTACATTTTTACAATTTAAAATTTCAACAAATGGGGTGTAGTTTTGTGTACAGACCTCTAAAATTCCTACATGAAGTATATTGAATAATTAGTAAAAGTACTCCATCTGTGTTTTACTTAATCTCAGTTCAAATACAGCTGAGAAAATTATGAACAAACAGCATGACGAGGTCCAGGCAATGTTGGGCAGAACTTTAGAGGAGGGTTAGGTTATGCTGTGACACCTTGTATGGCAGAAAAGTAACCCTACAAATCAGCCTGAAAGCACTCGGCCCACAACAATACATTAGTTATCAGCATCATCATGTGTGGATGTTTTTCACTGGCAGGAACAGAAAAGCTGTCCTGATTTAATGCCAAGATTACTGGAGTTAAATGCAAGACAGTCCTGTAAGAAAACCTGTTGGAGACTGCAACGTACTTTAGACTGGGCTAAATAGAAGATTTAGTTTTGCAAACCAGGTCTCATTTTCCTTTTACTTAATTATTATGCACCGCTTTTTTTAAAATTCAGAAAAAAAAAAATCCAATCAGGTCAGTGGTTGAAATATGACTAAAAAGTTCAAGTGGTAGGAATACTGTTATTCCAATGTAGATTACTAAAAATATTGGACAGTTAGAAGAAGTAGGAGGAGGGGGATAAACACGCATAAGAAAATGGAAAGATTACAACAATTCCCCCTCCCGCTTCTACTGTAATCACTTCAATCCCTCTCCCGTCCGTGTCCCAGAATGTGTTGACAAGGCGAAGCGAAGTGATGCATCATGCTGTATGACTAATTAGGATGAATTGATCCATTTAAGCATGGTATCATTTCTGAACAAGCCCACAGGGAGTGTATGCATTAGCCCGATCCGATGGCTCAGTAACTCTTTCCGACAAATTCCCTCGCTCAAACAAACCGACTCTTCCTTTTCTTCCCTCCTTCCCCTCCTCTGCTCCCTTATCTTCATCTCCCCCCTAATTCCTTTTGTTTAAGTACTTTATCTTTCTCTATATGCATCTTTTAAATCTATCAGAATGTGTGACTCCCATCATCATTTTTTTTAATCTATTTGTGCTTGTTTGGTGTTGTGTCCCACTACATATCCTGCAAAGAAATACTTTCTGTTTTATAAGAACCTAATCTGCTTTGCTCAGCTTATTTGGTAAAATGGTAAATGTCCCTAAGCCTTTCTGAACTTTGACTCATCTCTTGTCTTAATCTGACCTGAAAGCAGGTCAGGTCCCCTTTTTCCCAAGCTAGTCTAGGTTGCATGAAT
Organism: Alfaro cultratus; assembly: GCA_903066825.1. Taxonomy (NCBI): domain Eukaryota; kingdom Metazoa; phylum Chordata; class Actinopteri; order Cyprinodontiformes; family Poeciliidae; genus Alfaro; species Alfaro cultratus. The sequence goes on along the minus strand of CAEFZX010022523.1, from coordinate 12,359 downwards.
CCATGTTTGGGTGGACTAACTTTGCTTTCAAGCTATGCTTCAGCCTTTAAAAGAGAGAAATCATTAGTCAAATAATGTCACCTAAATCTAACCACAGCTTTTGTTAGATTACAACAGAAACGCATGGAAATCATAAGCAGGCTGAAGCATTCAAATCATGGTTAGTCCCTGGCCATTAGAGCAGGACTTAAAGTGATTCATACTTACATTGCTTTGCATTATGATGTTAGGCTCCATGCAATCCAAGCCTCCATCATTGAAGCCGGATTCAAGACTAATTAGGTCATCAATAACTTCATCCATCGGAAACTAAAAGAAAACAGTCATTTCAGTGTATTAAGGGACAGTTTTGGGATGTTAGTGTACCACCCACGTCTCTAGAGATCTGCAAATTCAAACCGTGAGTCGGTATAAAAACTGGGAGGCTAATTTAATAACAGTTTGTTTAGCGGCATTGGCGGGAAATGCACGTTACCTGTTAGCAAACTAGCTTCCCCCCTTGAAAAAAAGGGTACTCTCATCAGAGACTGCATGTCTGAAGTTATTGATGAGCTCATCAGGGGGGAAAAAGGGAGATCAGTGGTGGCAAAACGTTGTTTGAATGATTAGTTCCTCTCAGTACCAGGTTCAAAACCAGTTCGGTTCATTGGCTATTCATCCAGACAAAGAGCATGCTTTTATGATTTGATAGCATTTACAGTTAAGTAATATGTCTCACATCAATACAACAACCACGTATTTTGTCGGGAATGTGGGCCGTTGACAGGAAACGTCTCAGGGATATTGTGAAATCTCTGAAATGTATGACCTTGCTGCTGATCAGCATGCAAACCAACATTCTCTTTTTGTTCTGGTTTCCCTTTTAGGCACGATTTCAGTTCCATGTATTCCACATAATTTTTCTGTTTCTGTTTTCTTCTCACCTCGCCTTCGTGGTTGCCCATTGTCAGCAGGGTGACGGGGCTATTGGGGCTGCTCCCGTCACTGACGGCGGGCATGTGTCCGTTCCTCATGATGGGCACGGTGGCCAGCGGCTGGCCAGGGGCGTGTGGATGCGGTACAGTGTGACCGGATCCGGTCGAAGAGGCCAGCTTGGAGCCCAGTGTCAGGTATTGCTTCACAGGCTGGTTTTGGCTTTGATGAAGGTGGAACTTGGAGTTTTCCAGGTGGCTTTGTACCTGTTGAAACACACACACACAAACAACGAAACAAATAACATGCATTAGTTGAGTTTGTTACCTGTATGGAATGCTGGATCAAGATGCAAGCATTGGCACCTTTTTTTTAAAAAAAAACAAAAAACGTTTGTGTACTTGGAAGGAATGACTAAAAACATGTTTACTGTAAGTTTTTTGAAACAGCTGCAAAACTTACTCATTCGGGACTCCCCAGCGTTACAGCAACTTCACAGAATTATGGTTACATTTTAAAATGCGTCATGTTTAGGTGAAGTAATATCTTACTCAAATCTTTTGTGATCTGTTTAATTGTTCCTCTACAACCTGAGTCAAAGTTTCAAAACTATACAGTTATCGTATTTAAGTCACTTAGGTGATTGTAAACCAGGTTTTAGAAACTATTTAAAAAATTTCCCCAAACTTTCTCAAGTAACATTTAAAAAAAAATAAACAAACTTTCATATTCTTACTTTTGAAGCTCTGGTTGCGTCCCGCATTTTGTAGTAGCTGCAGTCACTTAAGTGAGGCATTCTTAGAAAAGCAGGTGATCCAGTAGGTCAGCTTTAGGGATCCAGGTCTGTTACTACTGCTGTCCTGTCAAACTACTGACTTCCCAGTGACTGGCTGTCCCTTCTAGTCCTCTAGCAGTGTTTTATAAAGGGCCCTAAGTGAACTAATTAGCCCCACAGCTGGATGTAAGCCTTTATGTTGCGTAGCATGATAATCACTTCAAACGGCAGACTGTTAGATCATTCAGGGTTTGATCACTGCAGGACGTCTGCCTGTAAGCAGCTATCGCTAATTCATCTAGACCGCCCCTTTTTCTGTCTGGCTGACCAATCGGCGGTCACTTCCCAAAGTCTTCTACTGCCTGCTTCAGGGGTTGTGGCAGCACAATTGACTCTTGTTTCCCCAGTGGACGGTTTTAAATAACTTCTCTTAATGCCATTTTAAGCAAGCCTTTTTCATTCATTCACAGTTTTAAACATAGATGGTTAATCTTTAAAAGTTTCTCATAAAATAAGTGCAGCAAAGCTATTTTTAAGTCTTCGTTGCTGCAAACTGAGAGCTGCTTGCAGAAAATCTCGCTGTAAATGGCTAATTTGCTTACTTGTCTTGTTCTCACAGAGAACCTCAGTGTTGTAACTTGCTTTATTAGTTAATGGGCTGGCAAGGTATTTTGGTAGGCAACGCAGAGGGACACTTTACAAAGTTAGTTATATCCGATGTTTGGTCTGTTGCCCAAATTTCACTTACTGCATCTCGGATGAGAGAGACATTTTTCCATGACCGAACAAAGTGAATCAATCAGAGCAGGAAAAACATTTGAAAGCAAACCTTACTAGCATAGCAGGAGAGACTTCTGACCTTTCTGTCTACTCGACTGTTCAGGGAAGTGAAACCAATATTAAAAAGAAGAGATTTTTGCCTGTTCCTCAAACCATTGCGAAATGTTTAAAGCACCTCACCCAACATAGGAAATAAGAGAAAAGAGGTTTAGTTTTGATGGAAATAACTTTGACGCAGCTGTGGCATGTGTCTAAAATGCTAATGACTAAAATTAAACCACAGCAATGTAGTTATGTTTTATTTTCAAGAGTAACTTTTTTATTATTATTCTCGAGTCTCGTAAAATAATCTGCTTCATTTATTTACATATGACATATGTCTATGACACAATGAGCAGTAAATGCATTTCGGAGATGTGGTTATTTGACTTTCTCACTTGTTCTGACAGTCACAGTAAAAGAAGTTCCAACTCAGGAAATGTGTACCAAGTGTCATTTAATGACTGAATTGTTTATGTAGGTGCAGAAAATAGCAAATAGGATTAAACTACTCTAAAATATCTACCTCAGTTTTTGTAAATCTTGAATATATTACAATTTCAAGGAGTTTTAAATTCCTTAATATTTTCTGTTGAGCTTAAAAACAAAACTGATCCTTTCAGCTGCAGGGTTATTAGCAGCAGCTTAGATAGCTCTCGCCTTCAGGTGCCTTTTCACATAAAAGCAAAGTCTGATTGGAAATGCTTCAGATGTTTTGTTGTTTTATACGGGAAGACCATCTGTGATGCACTCCCTCCAAATCTCGTTTCTAGTTTAAATAATCGCCACGCTCTCTCTAAAGAATTTCATACAACTAAGAGGCTCTAATTGGAGTCATTTTAAGACAGAAGTTTGTTTTGGTTTTGGTCCTTTTTGACTAGTAATTCTCTCAATACAGTGAGACAAACTAATGTTCTAAATAAAACTAGACAAAACATTTTAAACTACTGAACTAAAGAAAGCATTGCTTATTTTTTAAGCATCCAGAAGCTCCACATTAAATGCACCCAAGCATATTTATTGCTCTTGTTAGCTGGAGTTGCTGGCCTCAGTCACCCCCCATCCACATAACTAAGCACAAACTCATCACAATACTGAACTTGTCAGTAGTAACTGAGAGCTTTTATATGTCTTTTCCCGGTCAAACAAGATGCTAGTTGTTAGCCAATCAACTTCTTTTTTTTTTTTTTTTCCGCAACAGATAGCAGGAGAGACGCCAAAGCCTCCACACACCGCATCTGCTGTGTGTGACAGCGGAGTGTCCCGGTTTCACTTAGGCCCTCGCACTACTGTACATTCCGGAGACACGCTTGTTATCCACTTAAGGGAGAGAATCTGATTAGATTCGAGGAGCAATGGCCGTTCAGTCACCAAGGCTGGCCGCGACAATGGCAGGCCTGTGCAAGTGTGAAGTTGGACATTATAGGGAAAAATTAGCAGTGCCTGCCAATGCACAGAGGAAGAGGGACGAGATAAGAATCTAATCAATCAAGGTTCAAGTTTGGGGATTGTTGCGGGTGTTTCAGACCATGTCGTTTTACTTACGTTTTTGGCATACAGACACCAGCACCTGCTCCAACAGTCGAGGCAGTGTATGCAATTACAGGCAGGACAGAGGTCACAGGTTCACTATCAGTTTGCACACATTACCTCCATTACAGCTGGCATGCAACCATTTCAGTGCAAATAAATTTGAATATATTTTAGCAGTCTGACTCATTTTGAGTTGCTTTTTTTTTTACTTTTGCCACTTTGCAGTTTTAAGCTTAACATGTAAACCTGCAAATCATGAAGAAATCAGTTGCATCTTTCTACTTCATTTTCTCCTATGTTAGAGACATTTGAGCACCTAAGAAAATGTCTGAATTGATTTTAGCAGTTCTGAATCAATTCATGCAAGCAATCAAACACGACACCAGCTACAAAGCACAACAACACTTAAAAAGTACACGATTTGTAAAACAAAAGAACATTATGCAACATCTGCAACACACATACAAGTGATCATTGTGTGATTTACCTCAAAGTTAAAGGTTGCATTTCTCAAAGTCCGCTCAGAAATCGTGCACTTAAAAAGGGTTTTATAACTGTCACACTCAAACCTCTCTTCTAATTGAAACGCTCTTGCCAAACCCAGTTTCAGTCTTGCCCAAGTTCTCCTTTCACTTCAGAAAAATCCAACACCTTATGAAACTTTGGGTGATGTTGACATTAGTTAGCTGTACAAATTGTGGACAAACCAAGTTAAGGGGTTTGGACTCATTTCTCCACCAGGGTTGATTCACGCCATTTTACAGAAAACATTTAGACACCATTCAGTGATCTTTCGATCTAAAATGAATGAAAGTGGAACTAAAAAAAAAAAGCCTCGTCAGTCATGCTGTCTGTGTTTTTGCTGAGCGTGTTTACCAGTAAATATCTGCAACCACACACCAGATTGTGAAATACGTGACAAGATAAGAGTGGGAAAGGGAACTCTTCACAAAATTTGCATTCCACGGTGACTGTTCAGGTTTTTTTCTTTTTTCTACAAATGCATGTCAATCAAACAAAGACCATTAATTCCTAAACCTACCATACACCAACTTGTGATGTGGCAATTTAACTCCCTGGACAGAATCTAGGTCATTTGTCCTTACCTGTAGAAGCTGGATATCTGTCAAGGTGATCACTTGGACCACACAGCAACGGCTCATGGCTCTCCAAAGAGGCAGCGACTCCCACCAGAGAGGCTGCAGATTTGTACAGGGGAGCAAACCGCCAAAGCCACAGCTCTGTTTCGCACAGACACATGTGGACTGGAAGAGGAAGAAACAGAGAGGTGCAGCGGCCTCCTTCCTGAGCTTATGCAGAAATATCGGAAAGGAAGGCATGACACATCAGCTTATTTAGGAGCCTCTTCCTGTGCGTGCCTGTGTGTTTTTTGGGCCGAAAAAGGCCTTACAGAGGCAAAAAAGTACTGATTGCAGCTTTGCTGGTTGAAGAGTGTGCATGTGTGAAAGTAAAGTGAGTTGACAGAATGCGGGTTCCTGCTTGTGGATAGCTCTGCTTTCCGGTCTGCAGAACATCAAGTCCGTCTCAGCACTTTTTCCCGGGTTATCTCCGTGACACCGACTTCCTTTGGATAGCTATTGAACCACAGCAGTTACAGTTGTAACTGGAGAAATGCAATTTGGAAATCTGTACACGGTCAAATAACCTGCGCCAATACATATCTGTCCAGGAAAGATGAGGGAGCAGCATAAATTCTTTTTTTATTCCAATTTTTTTCTATTACATCAGCAATTGCAAAGATAGGAAGTTATGGAAGTATTCAAACATTACATTTTTTATAATACCTTATGGATCCATATTATGATTTTGTGACTTGCTGGATGTTACTTAAACTGTGGTCATACATGCATTCCAGTGTTTCAGGCCAGCAGTAACTTCTAACAATGTTTGTCAGGTGGAGTACTTGGTCTCATTTGGGAAGAATAGCACAAGATCATCTGCATGCTCAACATTATCAAAGTATAATATGGAAATAAATGTTAGTCCCTGATTAAAAAATCATACATGACTCAATGGGAAGACTTTCGAGAAACCTGGTAATTCTCCTTTCTTTTAATCTAATATTTTCCTGCCACATAAATTGAAACAAATGACAAGTGGGGAAAATTAAATCTTAGTTTATTTGATTAATGATTTCTTGGACCCATGTAATAGTCTGATCTTACATGGGTCTAACTTCATTTAAACTGTAAACACACATACAGCCTTATTTTTTGTCCCTTTCTTTATGCAAACATGCACTAAGACTTGGACTAGTGCACGGTCATCTGCATACTTTTGTACAATCCTGCCAATTCATAATAAGCAAGTTGATATTTTTGTGTCTTTATATTGGCATTTGCAATATTTTAATATGTTTATATGTATTTGATACAGCAATTTGGTCCTTCTGCACAATGAATTCGGATTCTGACTGTTAAATAATATTGTTTTTCAGTGTTGTCCTATGCCATTCTAGTATGCAAGAAGCGATTGTTACTGATTAATGAAGAAAAAATTTGAAAAATCCTACTATCTACTCATTTTTTTTCCTGATTTGTGGTTTCAAAAATATAGGACTGCGCTGTGGCCTTTCAGCAAGAACAGAACCTGAGAGCTGTGTTATTGTTTAGTTGGCCCCTCTACTGTATTCCAAGGGTGCATCCATTAACAAAAAGGAATATCCACACCTAAAAGGCATTTCTGTTTCAGTTATTACTGCAAATGGTATCTGGGCTTTCCATATTTTGTGATACTCCGTGATAAAACCATCAGGATTAACTTGAGGACATCGAATGCAATAAGAGCAAATTGAATCAAAATGATTCAGTTGAATTTAAACTGTGGTGCTTTAAGAGGAAGTCGCCTTTCTGCTGTTAAATTGCAGTTTGTCCTGGACGTGCTTGTTGAGGGTGATTTGATTACATAGAGAATGCCTGTCTTGATACAACTGTATATTTAGTCATCTTTGCTAGGCTAAGTGAGATACTTCAGCATTATTTATGCAGCTGTGTCTAAATTATTTCACCGTAATTTCACACACGCTTAGCTTTTCATTATTGATGATTCATATAAATCAGCTCTGTTGATGCCCGCACACAACAGAAGCTGTACTGCGTTGTTTTTTTGTTTTTGGGGGGCGGGGAAGGTTTCTTCCCCTCTCTATTGCCCATTGCCCATGTGTATATTTGTCTACTTTCTTTGTTTATTTGATATCCTCTTTGTGTACAGTCTGGTAGATCTATCCAAATTCCTGGCTGGCCATTTTTGGCCCATCTTGGGGGCCAGCCACAAGTTGCTCACCTTTGTTAGTCCCCCTGCTCGGCATGTTTTAAACATCAGGGACTTCCTGTAAGAGCTGGCCTGCTTCTGAGACAACACTTCAAAGTGCAGCGCCAACATCTGAGGGCTGTTTTATCCTGCTAGAAAAGGAATGCATAATGGACACAGCTCCACTGCACTTTTAATGATTCCTCATATAAATTAAATATTACTGCTATTTTAACTGGATTACACATGGAATTGTGTGTGTTGGCGTGCAAGTCGGTGTGTTCCCGTTACCTTGATGAAATATTGAATCTATGAAAATGGTTTTCAGGGGTGTTGTGAAAATAATTAAGATTCAAAATCAGCCTGCTTGCTATAACGTGACACAAAGGTACACTCATTTGGTTGTGATCATGTTTTATCCTTTGCTTTCATGAACACATTTATTGCAAAAAATAAAATAAAAATAAAAAAACATACTGTAAGACTTTAAGTCTTCAATATGTCAGGCTCAAGCATTTCTTTAGACAAATTATAAAGAAGAGTTCTTGCTGAAATACCTTTACACGTTTTCTGTGGTTGCAAGCACAAACCTTAGAAATAAACCTTGAACAAACTTTTCTGTACATTTATTCAAGGTGGTCTTCCAGAAAATAAGTTTTTAACAATTCAATCATGCCACACATTTCGGGAACCTAACAGTTTCCAACAAATTCATGTAAATGAAGGCTGCTGCCTTTTCCTACTGTGTCCCTTGGCTGTACATATTAGGAGTCTATTTGTCTTAGACAATTCAAGATGGGATCAACAAGACAGAAATTTATTCAAATGTTTATTGTTGAGCAGGACAAATAGCTACTCATGTAAGCTTGTTAGTTTATAGCGAGTATAGAACTGCTATAAAGGGTGATTTTAAGCCAGTAGAACCTCTGCAGAGGATCTGCTGTCATCTTGGAGTCGAGTCTCCATTGAAACTATTAGTAGCGTCTACATGCAGACCCATTCTTTGATCATTTAAGTCTAAGATAAAGCAGAACATTTTTTTAAAAATGCTTCAGGTGGGTCTGGAATGATTCAGGGAATGATTAGCTAGCAAAGCACACCATGAAGTATGGTGGAGGATATGTGACCTTGTTGGAGTGCATGGCATCATGAACTCCTTCAAATAACAAGGACATGTTCAATAAAAATCTGGGGACCTCAGTCATATAGCAGGAAACAGGTTAGCACTGGGTCTGACCACATCAGGATAATGGTGCCAATGGAAAAATCAACACAGATGCCCTTCATCAGACAAAAATGCCCACTAAAGTCCTCAGACATATATCCCATTGCCGCCCCCTTAAAAGTAAAGAAATGTATCAATAAGGTACATTCATTTGAACTAAACCTATCTTTAATTGCACCTTACAGTAATTAAAGATTACCCTAAGATTTGCTCAGTTACTTGCATTTTGTTCCAGTGACGACTGTCACATAAAGTTAAAAGAGAACGCTCGAAATGATAGGATACGGAGAAGAGAAAGAGGCACTCCTCTCAGTCAGTACAGAGGAGATGCAATCAGTCAAAATGGAATAATATGATTTTTGCTGCTAAGTCCGTTAAAGCACATTATTCTTTCTCAGTGCGCTGAAGAGGAGCTTGTTCACAAGAACACCTGAAACTCTGCAGATTTTTTGCACACATGCATTCATTGTTTTTACGGATGCTCACCACTTCACAGAGACATAGTAAAGTTCAAGTTCTTCTGCGCCCAGTTGTGCCACATCACTTAATATGCTCTCATGTCAGTAACAATCTGCCTGGAAGAATATTCTTTCTTGAGAATATATTTTATGTACTGGCATCTATGATGAAGATTTTTCTATACACTCGCATCATAACACTGAATGGTCACAGCCACAGTTCATCCAGAACAACTGATTTACAATCTTTGGGTAAGGCAAAGATGTTCTACAAAGTAATAGCGTGTTTGTATTTATTTCTCGTACACAACGTTAACCTAGTTCTGCTGCTGCTACTATTAACTCTGTATGCTTTTAGTTTTTCTTTCCAATAGAAAGTATTTTTAGTCCTCCTCTCAGTTTAGCTTAATGAGATGCTGACCATTTGTTCTTTTTTCCAATTTCACAGGTAGTACACCTGACAAATTGCTTCAGAGTTCAGCTGTATGTTTTCAATGCTTGCACTACTGACTGTGCTACTGCTATTATTAACTTTATGCACGCTTCTTGTTCTTTTTTTTCTTTTACTTCAATTCTATAGAAAGTGTTTTTTTTCCCCTTGTGTCACAATCCTTTCCTTTCAAACCACTAGACAGTAACAGCACTCAATATATTTAGCTTGGTTTTCTAAAGGATGATTCTTGTTAAAAGGGCGTGGATCCTGTCCACTGCCACCACATGCTTGCTCAGAATGACGGATTATTGCAAAGTTAATTATTTAATTTTGCAGTTAAATAATTAACTAGTTATCTTTTCAAAGACTATATGTCTTTGAATAGATAGCGTGTTTGTATTTATTCAAACAACGCTATCGCATTGTAGCATATAGTCTATTCAAAGACATGTAGTCTTTGAATAGATAGCTGTTTACCGGTTGGTACTTTATCAACAGAATTTGACTGTAGGCTACTGTAAAAAGAATATTTGGACTGTATTATACTGCATGCTAAAAGATGTGCAGTATATCAACTGACTGAACTGCAATGGAACGACTTGGAATGATTTCATCATTTCTATATGGAGCAAATAGGATTCTAGACAATTAGATGAACTGGATGGTTTTTTCTATCAGAGTTTCTCGAGGTAAAATCTGTTGCGAATTAGTGTAATATTAAAATTGCAGTTTAATTGAACAGGACTAGTTTCTTAACTTCCAAGGAAACATGTACAGTTTATAAAGCCTTGCCTCCACCACACTCTATCGTGTTTACATTGGAGATAGCTTAAAAACCATAAACTTTAACCCTTTTTTGTGCCTTTGCGACATTTAACTTGTTTAAAATGTCTTTGAGAAAATCCTAAAGTACCAAAACCACAAAATCTAACGGGAATTATACAGAAATCCTTTTCTAGTAGTTCGGAAATAAGAATGGCGTCCTTGACCCTCACTGTCCAGTGAATCAAAACAGGATAGACCAGTGTTTAGGATTGCTTCTCCAAACGATGCCAAGAAGCTGCTCTAAGGACTATCTTTAATCTCTCTCTTTGGCAGACAGTGAAAAGGAGCCACAGAGAGCTACAGTTATCGCTTTTTCAATTGAGTCTTATTAAAATTATGCACATGATCGATTGCAAGACAGTTGCAGCCCAGCAAGCAAAAGGACTCGTAAAGCCTGGGATAAAGAAACCTTTTACAGTGTTTCTGAAGAGTGTTAAGTCTATACTTTATTGTCTTGGTGATCTTTTATATATAGATATTTTATTTATATATATATATATATATATATATATATATATATATATATATATATATCTTTAAGTACAAGTAGCTTCTAAAAAATTATGACTGAAACCAATGTTAAAGTGTTTCTCTGCAAGAAAGGTTAGCATGTAGGTGAATGAACAGTTGAACTGTTTGACATTTCTCTGAAAACCAAAATTTAGAATTAGTTGACTCAATCAACCCGATGATAATAAAAATGATTATAGGAAAAAACACTGATTACTAGAGAAGAGTTTTTAACCCAATTACTGGACAGATCTATTTAGTGTTTAATACTTGGTATGGAAACTTAGGCCTGATGTAACATCAAGCAGATTTAGAAACTTAATACTTAGGATCTTTGATGGTATCAGACTTGAAAACCCTAATTCTACAAACAATGGTTTGTTTTGTAGTCCAGTTTGGTAGTTCCAATTGTGTGGCCTTCATATCTACTGTTAGATTGTATTCTTTCTTTTGTGGTTAGCATCAATTGCAGCAGCTAGACAAAAGAACATTTGAATTCTGGTAATCTTCTGATATGAAAGATTTTATTTGATTGCCTGAGGCCAAACATTTGTAGTTGTAGTAGAACTATGCATGGATATGTGTACAAGTTTCCGTAGAAAGGGAAAAAGATGTCCAAGGTAGGGTTCAGGACAAAAAAAACGATAAACATGAATTAGAGACTTTCCAAAAAAATTTCAGACTAGCCAAGGCCCTGACTACAGTACCATCGACATCTATTTTTAAACTGATCTGTACCTCTGTTAAAGAAAATGTAACCATTCAAACTACATTAAAAAACTGCAAGAAAAATGCTACAATACTCACTTCTGGGATGGGAAGCAAAAGCATTAAAATGCAAACAAAACACACAAAACTATCTTTGACACTGTATTTGCAGTGTTTGAACAAAGAGATGACCCCTGGAGAGAAGTTATGTGTATGAACATACTGACAACACTCACCGACCACTTATACAACTTGGTAGTCCTGAGTTGTTCCTCATTTTGGCCTTAGAATTGGGTGAATTCTTGTTGGCATACATTCAACATTGTGTCAGAAACATTCCTCAATGATTTTCTCCCACTGCATCTCAAAACTGTTCGAATTGAACTCTGGTGACTGAGAAGGAAGAGCATTTGAGTATGTTGAACTCAGTGTCAACTTGTTGAAACCCGCTTCTAACAAGTCGAGTTTTTGTGTCATGGTGCATTCTTCTGTTTGTAGTAACCATCTGGAGATCGGTTCAAAGAAACAGGTGGTGATGGTCTGTGACAATACACAGGTTGGTACCGAAGGACCCCTCATGCCATTACATCATCACCGCATGCCTGGACCACTGACAGAGGTCAGGGTGGATCTGTGCTTTCATGCTTATGCCCAATTCTCCTCCGACACCACATCACAGCATTATCGTACAGAAAACTGCTCGCTTGATATTTTCTCTCTTTTAGATAATTTTCTAAAACAGAGAAATGGTTAAGTGTGAAAGTCCGAGAAGATCAGATGTTTGTAAAAAAAAAAAAAAAAAAAAAAAAAAAAAAAAAAATGACAAGAAGATATGCGATTCATGGTTTCTGTCCTCCCAAATGACCATTATTGTCTGGGAAAGAGGGCTCT